>PVKB01006368.1:0-64481 GCA_004027205.1 Ctenodactylus gundi | reverse complement strand
CCCCACCCCCACCGGCTCTGGTCCTCAGTGATTCTGCCTTTTAAACTCTCAGTGTGCCTGTGGTTGCCATTCATTTGGCAGTGTATTCTGTCCGACTTATAGCACTTCTCTAAAACTCTTCCTGGGTTTTTCTGTGATGAAGTATTTTACTTTGATTTTGCCCTGTCTCTTTCCAGTGCCAGGAACATACTTTAATATCAGTGTATTTAGTGGCTGGTTGGTTGATTGGTCTAGTTTTTTTTTTTTTAAATTAGGAATTCAACTTAGGGCCTTTACACTGAATATATCCTCAGACCTTATATTTATTTAATTTTAAATTTTGAGACAGTGTCTCCCCAGGTAGCTAAATTGCCCAGGCTTGGCTCAAACTTGTGATCCTCTTGCTTCAGTCTTCCAGGATGCAGGAATTATAGGCCTGTGCCCTCCCCCACCCCACCACTCGGGCAAATTAAGTATTTTTGACACCTAAAGTCACAGTAGCAAACTCTGACAACAATCATATAGTCAACCCAAGCAATATTTATCAATAGATAAACTGGAACATTAAGTACATATGGAAAATAGAAATATACTAGTGATACTTATTTTTTGTTACTTTATAGCTATAAGTGATTTTAAAAATAATTTGTATCAATACTTGCAGTGATGATGGTTACCCTAATACCTTGGCATCAACTACTATCTCCCTTCTCACAATCCTGTTTCTCAGCTCTGTCAAACTTCTGTAATTAGGTGAATTTTTGTGTTGATAACACATTTCTAAAATTCTGTGTTTTCTTCTAGTACTTGGTCAAGTAGAGGTCTTGGGTTAGGCCAGTTGATAAAATACATAGTAGCCAAGATATGTGTGTTTACTTAAGGTTTCATTTTTAAACTTCAGATTGGCCACAAAATACCCATTTTATTATTCCTCTCTACCCCATGCAAATGGCCTAAGGTAAAAAGTATTCCATTGTTACTTCTGCCAGCTGGAAAAACTCTGTTAATATATTTGTCATTCTTACTTTAAGAGTAAGGTGAGAGAAAGCAAAATAGTGGCCTCTGAGACCAACAGCGGAAGTACCCAAATGCTCTGGATGATACATATTTTAACTTTGAATTCATCTTGAAAATCTTAAAATGAAATTTTATTTCACAATTTATTTTCAGTGTTTCTTCTGTAGCTTTTTAAGACCCTTACAGCCAAAGACACAGGAAAATCCTTGAGATAGTAATAATCTGTCAGAGCATCAGCTGCTTACAAAAGAATTTAAGCAGGCCTGTGATCCCAGCACTCTAGGAAACTAAGGATCTCCAACCCCATCCCAGGCAGTTTATTGAGATCTTGTCTCCAAAGTCAAAAATAAGATTGAGCTGTAGATATAGCTCAGTGCAAAGGCCATGGGTTGAATCCCAAGCACTGGAAGGGTGGGGGGAAGGACTTAAATAAATACTTGGCAATTTGAGGGGTGGATTTTTAAATTGGAAAAGCAATTTTATCTGTCTATCTATCTGTCTGTCTATTTTTGTGGTATGGACACTTGAACTCAGGGCCTTCACGATGAGCTACATTCCTAGTTCTTTATTTTTTATTTTTAAATTTTGAAACAAGGTTACTCAGCCTGGGCTCAAACTTGTGATCCTTCTGCCTTGGCCTCCCAGAGTGATGGGATTACAAGCATGAGCCACCATGTCCAGTTATCTTTATTATTAAATGTTAGGTAAAAATAAGGGATGCCCTTAAGTTAAACCCTAAAATAGCAATTTGACATTTATTTTCTTTTCACAAATATGAAACAGCAATTGTTTATTGTTATTTTCCCCCATCAAGTTTAATTTTGTAAAATAAGGAGTTTTTTTTACCAGATTTCTTCTTCAAATTTTAAATAATTGATTCTATGAGAAAATATTTACCATGAAAAACTTTTTTTCTTTAGACTAATGAGAGTCATTAATACTGAAAATTTTAAAATAAAAGTTCATACAAAAAAGTCATCTATAATTATCTTCAAAATGCATTTTGTAGTCTGCATTGTGTGGGCCTTTTTTCTGAATCATTTTATTCACTTGTATCATGTCCAGTGATTTTCCTAGATGATACACTTTTCCTTTTATGTGTCAAAAATGTTTACATTTTAGTAATTTTTCTTTGTGGAAAAATATGAAATATGTATACTCTTAGCGGGTCATGAACTGAACATGATTTTGTCATTGAATAATTCACAGAGGTGTTACTTACAGAAATTGACGTCTGCAGGATAAATGATCCTTACCTGGCGTACCTTTGAGGAGCTGCCCTGCTACCTGGATGGCTTGGTCATTTACTTCCAGACTCTAAACTCAGCCTTGCTGGGAACATTTTACTTGGGAAGAACTAGTAAATGGCTCACACTCTGGTCTCCCTCTTAGCTTCATTTTCATTATGTGCTTCAAAATTCCTCTTGGTGAGCTGGGTTTGGTGGCTCATGCCTATAATCAAAATCATCCTAAACTGGCCGTGGTGTCGTAGCCTATAATCCCAGCAGCACTTTGGGAGACTGAGGCAGGAGGTTTGCCAGTTCAAGCCCAGCCTAGGTAATTTAGCAACTTAGTGAGATTCTATCTCAAAATCAGAAATGAAAATGAGCTGGGTATGTAGTTCAGCGTGAAGGGCTTGAGCTTAATCTCTACTAGAGAAACAAAAGGGAAGGAGGGGCTTGGGATGTGCCTCAGTACAAAGGCTCTGGGATCTTCAGTACCAAATCAATCAATTGATCTATCTAGTAGAATCCCCAACCACAACTTGTCCTTAGATGGCACTGAGTTACTTCCAGACATTGTTGGAAGGTTTTAAAATATACCAAACATTGTATGTTCACAACAATTCTTGGGTTATTTCCAGGCTGTAGATTAGAAAAGGGAGGCACAAATAGAGTAAGCGACTTCCCCGCAGGCATATACCTGGAAAGGGGTAAAGTTAGGTCTCTCACCTAGGCGGTGTGACCACAAGGCCTGCCTTCCTACTGTCATGACATACAGGTTCCTGCCATCCTCCTCTGTACGAATACTGCCGTGAGCTCAAATCCATACAGGAAAGTAGGAAAGTCAAGGTCGTCAGGTTTCACTGCTGCCACTTCAGGCAGCACCTAATGAACAAGGAGGGTTTCAGGATTATCTGCTTTTAAATTCCTCCTACTTTTCCATCCCAAACCACAACTAACACCACCTATCAACAGTGATGAAGCATTTTCTATGTAGTAGGCATATAGCTGGGCATTTTTAGATATTTCTAATCCTGGGACTGGAGGAAGAGTTCAGCAATTAAAAGCGCTTGCCTAGTAAGTGCTGAGTACCTGAGTTAGATTCCCAGCACAACATAAATTGGGTGTGACAGTGTACAACTGTAATCCCTGTACTCGGAAGACTAAGACAGGAGGATTGCCATGAGTCCTTCAAGGCCAGTCTGGACTCCATAGTGATTTTAGGACCAGTCTGGGATACAGAGTAAGATCCTATCTCACACAAAAAAGATATGATATCTGTAATTCCTATGATATTGTTGTCAGGCCTGGGAGTACATTCAGTTGCAGACTGTGCTTAGCATGGATGGAACCCTAGATTCAATCCCCAGCACCAAATAAAAACAAAAGAAAAATAAAAACCACTAAGTGATTTGCATCCCTCAATATCTCAAGGCCGATAGTCTCCATCATTCTCCATTTGCCTAAAGGATAGAAGCCAATTTCTCTAGTGGCAGGCAGGGTGGCACACTATCTTTCCAACCTTATCTGCTGCTGGGCTCCAACTTGACTCCTCTCTTCCAGCTGGCACGTCTGTACCCTCTCCCCAACCCAGACTTACTCCCAACACCAGTCTTCTATCCCTTGTCCCCAGACCAAGAAGCTCAGATCTTGTGTGACTACAGGAGAGCTATTTTCCAGGTCACACAGGTTCTCCTCACTAGAGGCTCATACCCACCTCTCCCTTGATGCCTACTGGTCTTGGGGTATCACTCACATGCAGCTGTGCACCAAAGCCTTATTTCAGGCCAGCGAACTCACAGCGGGAGCTACTCGCTTGCAAAGCATCTCACTTTGTATGATCGGAGCTGACCCAGAGAATTTTTGTCCTGGGCAAAATAGCTTTTCATGGACATAATGTAAAGCACATGGGATTTACCTTTGGTGCCTTCCAATACAGTATCCCTTCCTCAAAGGTATGCGCATATGTACCTATTTTTTCCTACTTCTTTCTTTCCAATCTGAAAACAGTAACTTCTGACATATTACTACTTGCAGATATTTTTCTCAACACTTTGCAAGTATTTATCTTAGTTTCCTCAAAAACCCATGGAAATAGACATTATTATTCCATCCTTTCCTTTTACAGATGAGGAAACTGAGCCACAGAGCAATGAAATAACTTGTCTAAGGTCACACAGCTAGGAGCCAAAGGTAAGAAAGCATTCAGTTAATACATTTTGTACCGACTTGCCATAAAATAATGTATCTTTTTCTGTTACTAAAAGTAATGTCTGCTATGTGTTTTTTAAAAAATCAGAGGGGTTGGGGTGTAGCGCAGTGGCAGAAAGCTTGTCAAGCATATGAGGCCATTGGTTTGCTCACTAGCACTTCAAAACAAACAAAAAAATGACACAGATATCAAAGTAGGAAAATATCACCCATAATCCTACCACTCAGAGAGAAGCAAACCAAGTCATCAAGCAGATATAAACTTAAGACCATACTATACATCATGGGTGGGTTTCTTTTAGAGTTTAATTAAGAACATTAAACAGCTTTATGCACATATATCAGAAATTCACCTGTTCTCATCATATAGCTCGTTTATTAAATATATAGAATTTGGAAGTTCTTACTGTAGTTTTAGACCATTTGTCACCTCAGAAAGGCCTTTTTTACACATCTACACTCACTCCCTTTCTACCCCACTCCTGATAATGGGCAATCTGTTTTATCTGTAGATTGCTTTGCCTCTTTTATTGGATTTTTGAGATCGCTTCTCACCGTGTTGCCTGGGCTGTCCTCTCAGTCTTCCTGCTTCAGCCTCCCACATAGCTGGGATTACAGATGCACATGACCACGCCTCGTTCAGAAAAATTTTGAATTTTGATGAAGTCTAGTTGTCAAGTGTTTTCATTAATCCTTTATGGTGGTGGTGTCATATCCACAGAGAATTATCAAAGGCACGTTTTAGAACTGGCCTTTCCCTCCACCACCTTTATCAGTATGTGTTGTACATATTCCCCAGTCAGGACGTGCAGATTTACAGCATCATCTTTGGGCTTTGATTTCTGGGAAGAGGAAAAGCAAGCAAAGAGCTAACAGGACCTGGCTGTGCCAAAGAGCCCATGTGCCTGTTCATTCTTGAGACCCTCCTATCTCTCACGTGGATCATCTCCTATCTGGTTTTTGAATGGAAACCGCCTGACTGTTAACTTCATCACAACATTTTGTCTCAGTGCGTTGGTCACGTAAGTTCTTAGTCCCAAATTTTCTGAAGCCTTAAATCTCTCTCACGGCCTAGTGATGGGGTGCTTTATAAGGAACATACATTTCTCTATAATTCTGTGTTTACAGCTACTTCTTACTCTTCCTGGACCTACTTCATTCTTTAAAGCTGAACATATACTAAGGTGTAAATATTGAAAAAGGAAGAAAATAGTGGATAATAGCAACTGGCAAGAGTCATTATGTGTGTGTGTGATGCTAGAGAGGAATCAAGAGCCTTGCATGTGCCAGGTAAAGACTCTGTTGCTGAACCAAATCCCTATTTATTTTTTTTAAAGAAAAAAGTCTTACTTTGTATTCCAGGCTGGTCCTGACCTCACTGTGTAGCCCAGGCTGGCCTTGAACTTAGGGCAATCCTCCTGCGTCAACGTTCCAAGTGCTAGGATTACCCCCCGCTTGGCTTTCTTCCTTTAAAAAGAAGTTTACTTTGAGACAGTGTACTGCTCTGTCACCCAGACTAGCCTCAAACATGACATCTTCCTGCCTCAATCTTCCAAGCACCTATAATTACAAGCATGTGCCACTACACCAGGCTGGCACATATGCTTTAGTGGAAAACTTCATGGGACTCAGGTATCTATGAATAAAATAGTGGCTGTAGTTTAAGAGGTTTCGAAATGGGGGCTGAAAGTCTAAGTTCAGCACTTAAAGCCCTCATTGAGCAAGCCCAAGGCCCTGGGTTTGATTCTCCAGCACCACAAAAACTGGGCATGGCAGGCAGCTCACACTTACAATCCCAGAACTTGGAAGGCTAACGCAGGAGGACTGCCTGGGTTCAAGCCAGCCTGGGCTGCACAATGAGTTTGGAACTAGCCTGGACACAGTGAGACCCTGCCTCAAAAAAATGGGGGGTGGGGGGGGGGAGGTTTGCTGCCTGGCCCGTTTGCAAGGAGAGTTCTATGGGTATGGTATTGCACAAGACTAAAAGTGACTTCAGGAAATAATTTTCACATTGCAAACACTAATAGAGAAAATCCATGGTGAGAGAAAGGGCCTGTGAAAAGTGCCTTACCATTAGAAGGAGAAGGCAAACTGGAGGATTTCAGAGTTTGATGCTAACCAGGGCCACTGCTAAAATAGGCTGCTTACTGGACAACCCTTTCCATATGAAGCAAAAGAGGGTGGCCATGTTTCTTTGGAGAATTAACCTTCTAAGGTTGTGACCCCGATATGGAAGGCAATTATGGTGAAAAGCAAGGAGTGTGAGGAGGGGTGGTAAGAGCAGCACCCTGTCACAGTTACCACTGGAAGGTTAGAGAAGCCAGGAACAAAGAGGCCTATAAAGGATCTACACACAGCTCCGCCAGTTGATAGGTACAGAGGGTAAGACATGCAGACAGATCAAAGTGCTTAAAGATTGGCCTGAGGTCTTCAACCTTTTATTTCCCCTCGGGGTGGAAAATTACACCAAGTCCTGGCAGGACCCTGGGGCTCTGCCCAAGGAACATATTGGAAGACCAAGTAATGGGGAGACCGGCTGGAAACTGCTGGGGAGATTCTCACCTGAGCTGAGCTTACCATTTGCCTTTAGAGAACTTGCGGGGTGGCTGTCGGGAAGAACGCTTCCGCAGGCTTTGAAGATGAATTTGAGTAGGCAAGAGACAGACAGGGTGGGGAGGGAGAGTTCAGATGCGACCCTGGGAAAGGCTGTAAGATAATGGAGGGATGGAGTGAGAGTTTTCCATCTTTTGGCGGCATATTTATGCGTAGCAAAACAATCATCTTCAGGGCTGAACGAGTTTCAACGTTGTCTCCATTTGTGTAATTTTCCCTTCTAAAATTCAGTGCCTCCCCTCCCTTACTGCATTTTGATCCCAGAAAGCTCTGAAATGCAAAGGTCTTTTTACATTTTTTATTTTGAAAGAGGGTCTCCCGAAATGGCTCATCAGGCCTCAGATTTGCAGTTCTCCTGCCTTAACCTTAAAGTCATTTTTTAAATGCCCCAGTGGTGCGTGGAGTGTGAAGCTGCCTTTAAGACCAGAAGGTATATGCAATGCAGTGAGAAGCAACTAGGACTGGAGCTATATGGCCTGAAAATTTATCCACCCCCAGGAGGTAAAATCCTGCGAGCAAGGGAATACAAACAAGCACAGAGGGGAATTAAGTGGCTGGGGCAGGTGAAGCCCCCAACTGAAATGTGGGGGCGCTTGAGTCCCACCACACCGAGGATCTTACTTTAGGGCAGAAAAACAACGACCTCTTTTCTCAGACTTTCAGCCTCAGGCTTAGGCGAGAAAGACACCACGTTTGCAGTCCGGCGGCTGTCAAAGTGGGCGCGAAGGGACTTGGGGAAGGAGCCTCAGGGCGGGTGCAGGGTGGGGGGAGGGGAAGCTAGAGGACCCCACGGGCGGTCTGCCCCGCCTCCCAGGACCGTGCACCAGTCAGCTCCCAGCCGGGGGAGGGGGCCTCCTCGTGCAGCGAGCTCCCGCAGCTGGCCGCGGGAACTTGGAAAGCTGGGCGGTTGCGCTCAGCACCCCCTGGCTCTTCCAATGACTCTGCAGCAGCGCTCGCAGCTGGTGCAAAACCTTGCGCGCTGAGGCAGCTCAGTGCCTGCGGTTGGGGGGACAGTGGGCGTGGCCTCACGCGCCAGCGGCTGGTCCAGCCTCTGAAATCCTGGGAACGTTCTGCAAAGTATCCAAAAGTCCTGCGCGGCGCGCCAAGGGGAAAATAAAAGGCACCCCCCCACCGTCACTCCCCCGGCTGAGCGACCGGACCTCGACACTCGAGCTGTGCCTCCCTGTACCTCCGGCTGCGACGCGCACGCCTGCCGCGCCTCCTCAGGGAGGCGAGCCGTCCGTCTGCAGTCGTCTCCGGACGTGAGAGGCCGCCGCAGCTCTGGTGCGCTGCTCCAGGAGGCGACATGCCCAACGACGACGCAGTCAGCAAGCCCTCGGCGCCATTCGATGCCCCCAGCTCTCCCGGGGCACCGCCTCAGGGCAAGGCCGACGGGCCCGGCAAGGCGGCCGGGGCGCCCGTGGGAGCGGCCGGCGGCCCGGGAGGTGCGAGCTGCGGCGGCGGCTCGGCCCCGTCGGGCCTGGGATCCCCGAACAAGAAGGCCCCGCGGCTGCCCAAGTGCGCACGCTGCAGGAACCACGGCTACGCGTCGCCGCTCAAGGGCCACAAGCGCTTCTGCATGTGGCGAGACTGCCAGTGCAAGAAGTGCAACCTGATCGCGGAGAGACAGCGCGTGATGGCCGCGCAGGTGAGCGCGGGAAGCGGGCCCGGGGCCCTGGGGCTCGGTTTGTGGGAGCAGCCTCGAGCAGGGCCGCGACACGCGGGGCCCGGGCTCCGGGAGACGCGGCGGTGCTCGCCCGACGGCCGCGGCGCGCGGGGGACTGAGCTCCGGGACCGCGGGACCGGCGCCTCGGCGGAGTCACGGGCCCGGCTCTGCCGCGGCGAGCCCCCGCGATCCCCCTCTTCGCGTGCGAGTCGGGTTGTGGGGTTCGCGTCCGCGGGCGTTCACCAACGGCTCCTGTCCCCGGTAGAGCTGCGGGCCGCTCTGCTCCGGTGCCCGGGCTACCCGTGCCCGCCCCCTGAGCGGACCTCTGCGGGGTTCGCGGGGCTCCGGACGCCCCGATTCCCACCCTCCGGCCGCCCGAGTGCGCGGAATTCGGAGGTTCGCCTTGCTCAAGGGGGTCCCAGCCGCCGCCGGCCCGCAGCACGTCGGCGCGTCTGCCCGTCGGGCAGGGCGGGGATGTTGGGACGCACCGGGCTCGGTGCTACGGGTTGGAAGCTGCGGGCCCGCTCCCCTCGAGCGCCCGGATCCCCGAGTCCCCTCCCGGGTGCCCGTGCGACCCCGTGCGAACGCCGGGTGGGCGGGGGCGGGCAGGAGGCGCGGGCAGAGGCCCCGCCCCGCCTGCGCCCGGCGCCCCTCTCCTCGCCCCGCCCCCTCGCCCGGCTCCGGCTCGCCTCGCCGCGCTCCGCGGCGTCTTTCTGGAAAAGTCTGCGGGACGGACGCGGGAGCGTCGCGGGCCCCGCTCCGGGAGCGCTCTTCCTAACCCGCAGCGCGGTGCATCCCGGGCCTGGCGCCTCGGCCCTTTTGAGCGCTGCAGAAGTATTTCAGCGTTTAAAAATTTGCAGTATCCACCGGAGTTACACAAGTGGAAATTATTTTGAGTGTATTTTAATTATGCTTAAGTGTTTTTGAAAAATAGGCACAGGGGGAAAGGTGCGGGTTTGAGGTTTCGTCAGTCGTTCACTTTTTTTTTTTTTTAGCTTCAACTGCAGACTGGTAATTTAGCATCTCAAAGGAAATAGTTAATGTCCTTGGTAGTCTAAAGGGATTTTTAAAAGGGGATGATGCACACTTTCAGGGAAAAGTTGTTTCATCTTTAAAAAGATGAAAAGACAGGTTGTTTAAAAGGAAAAGGTACCGAAGAAATGTTGGCTAACGGATGTGCTGTTGTGGATTAGGAACGTGTAAATACCGTGTTTTGGAAGTGATTTGGTTGAGATGGTTGAAGAGGACAGCACAGAAGTCAAGACAGTCTTTCCTTGTAGATTTCCAAAAATGAATCTTAAATTAAATATATTTTGGCTTAACATATTGTCAGGGCAGTCAATTAAAATTACAGGTAATTTTCTTAGTTCTTGTGAAAAATCATTACTAGATTATATTGAAAAGAATATGCTGGGTGTAATATTAGAATGCCTAACAGTAAAATTACTTCAAAAAACTAAGCACTTCCAAATTGTACCGGAAGTAAAGAAAGTAGGACCAATTTATTACTGGCTTAATTATTTCCTTCGAAGAGTGTAATTGAAGGGAATTTTCCTTAAAATATAATAAAAATATCCTAGTAGGAACCTTAATTTTGAATTATCTTTATTAGGATGGCTACTTTTGAGGGAACTGTTTGCTAAGTTTGAAACCTTAAGGTTACTTTTAGAGTATGCAGCTTGAGGATTCTTTACACCAGTGCTAGGTGAATCTACAGGACTACTTTTTAGTCAGTCTAAAATAGTTTTAAACTGATCTTACATAATTAAAATAATTGCATTTTTTTAATTGCTGCATTGCCTTTTCTCCTTTAAATAACATTTCTTAAGCCTTGAAAGTCCTTGTAAAGCTGTACTCAATTTATGGGATAGATAATCTATTCATTTTGAGTGTGTAAGGGGTTTGTGTTAATTGAGATATAAGTATACATTGATACACTTTTCAGGTTCCAGGTTTTTAAAATTTCTGTTGAAAGTCATTGATGTATTGTTTCAGAGCCTCTTGGTTAAAAGGAAATCCAAGATTTAATCTTAGTTTTAATTGATTATGTAAGGTTTTTATTTCTAAATTGGTTATGAGTACAAGTTAACTTCCAAATTAATCAACTAAGTTTGAACTATAGTTTTCCCAAAATAGGGTATAGAATATAGTTGATTTTTTTGTTGTCGTTGTTGTTCTACATGGTGGTACAAGGGACTGAACCCAGAAGCAGTGAGATACATCCCCGGCCATTTTTATTTTATTTTGAGACAAGGTCCCTGTGTAATTAGGCTGGCTTCCAAGAAGCAGTTGACCAGCCTCAACCTTCCAAAGTAGTCGTAGTTAAAGAATTGCACCACTTTGTCCCACTTTGCAGTATAGATGTGTTCTTGATTTACTTTATTTTTTATTTTTTATTTATTTTGAGACTGGATCTCACTTTGCAGTCCCGCCTAGTCCTGAACTAACTTTGCAGCCCAGGCTAGTCTCGAATTTACAGTCCTCCTGATTCAGCTTCCCGAGTGCTGGGAGTACAGGCGTAAGCTACCTTGCTCAGCTTATATGGTGCTGGGGAATTGAACAGCTGCTAGGCAAGCCCTTAACCTCGGAGCTGTTCCTCCAGCCTCTGGTTTATCACTTTGATTGTATCTCTAGGATTGTCTTTGGGTCTCTGAGGTACAGTTACTGTACGTTTTCACTTTGTGTCACCAGTAGTCAAATATAGCAGAAAGTCTCTTTCTGTTACATGTTGTAAATAAAAACTTTTTTTTTCAAACTTGTTTTTTAACAATGTTATTTTAAAGAAGATAAAGTGAAGCGGAAACATGACGATTTCCATAGGTATGTCAGGCTCATTGCTGTTCCAGTTTTGACTCTCCTGCTGCTAAAATTTCACATATCTGCCTTCTCCTCTTCTCCTTCCCTCCAGCTTGTCTTGTCCCAGAAGTTTTGATACTAGATTCCCGGTCCCCTTCCCCACTACCACTCACCGCTCCTTGTGCCCCTGGGAAACCGGGCTCTGCAGGGTTTCCAAAGCAGCCCCTTCCCTGCGCAGGGTGTTCCAGATTGACCTGGATTGTTCTGCCTCCTCCTTGCTGCCTATTCAAGTCCTGCTCATCCTATTCTTTGAGGCTTTCCTGGAATACTACTTCCAGCTTTTAATTGATTGAATAATTTTTTACATTTTGAAGACATTTCTGTCTGTATGTGCTTCTCATGCTGTTTATCACATTTTGTGTTTCTTGCCTCCTCTGTTTCTCCTACATAGTGAGGAACTTGGGTCTAACCTAACTTCATTGGTGTTCCCAGTACAGTGCCATTTCACATGTTTGTGGAATGAAGGAGTGTGATCTAATTCTCCTTTAAAATTCACTAGTGCTTTCTTCACTCTTGAGATTGAACTCCTCTGGCTGGCTGATTCCAGTTTTTTCCTGATCCTCCACGGCTAACTTTACATCCTGAAAGTCTACGCACTCACTTGCTTAACAGGCATTTTTGGAGCACTTACTGTAGGCCAGATACCCTACCATACGCCATTATCAACTTTGGCTGCACACAGTTAACCTCGACAGCCAGGTGAAAGCAATTGGGAATGAGGGGGAAAAGTGAGAAAAAGAAATGAGATGTTTAGACCTCAGCCCTAGAACTAGTGAATCACAGTGGAACAGGTTGGGAAAGGTGCGCAGATGACCCCAGAGGGTTGAAGGATGACTCGCTGTCCTGTGTTGCAGGTGGCCCTGAGAAGGCAGCAGGCCCAGGAGGAGGAACTGGGCATCAGCCACCCCATCCCGCTGCCCAGTGCTGCTGAGCTGCTTGTCAAGAGAGAGAACAGTAATGGCAGCCCGTGCTTTCTGAATGAGAGCAGCAGCTCTTCACAGCCCGGAATGGTGGCTGGCTCCACCACCACTGGGGCCTCAGGTAATGGTGGGCAGCGTGGGGGTTTGCAGCAGGGCAGCCATGAGAGAGGAAAACTGCCACCACAAGCAGAATCCTAGAGCCTTCCTGAGCCTCAGAGGAGGCGTAAAGGATTCTGTCTGGGAAGATCTGCGCTTGGCAGCCCCACATGGCTGTGACTCCTAGAAATGAAGGGTCAGCAGCTTGACTTTTCCTGTTGGTTATTTGTGAAGAGCGAGAATCACAAAATGCCAGAAAGTGACATTGTTCACATTTCTGTCTCTTCTTCTCCTCCATTTGGGGCTCATCTTGGGTGATGGTAAAGGTTTCTTTTCTCCTAAAGGTGGAAGTCTGTTTCTTTACTAGGAACTGTATCCCTTTGGAGAAAGTATCTGGAGCCAAACCCTGAATGGGAATTCTGGACAACCCTAAGAGGCAGAAGGAAGGCGTGCTGGCTGGCTTGCTGTCTCTCCCATGTGCTAAGCCCCGGGCTGAGAACCCTGAGGACCTTATTGGTCCTTCACCTTAGAAGTGCATGACCATCTGGGCAAAGCTCCGCCTCCTGTCAGTGTGCTCCCGTTAGGTTCTGATGCTGCTGCTGATCTGGCAGGAGGCGGGGCTTTGCTCCCTGCTCCTCTCTTGCTTGCTGCTCACCGTTTCAAAGCTGTCCTTTACCAACCTGCTGCACAGCAAGTTAACAGCCCACCCGTCCTTGAAAGAAGGGTCTTCAACTGAGCCACACCCTGGTATCAAAAGGTCTGGGGATCACTGTGCTAAGCACCGTTCTAGGGGCTGTATATATGTTAATTCATCTTCTTTCTTCCCAGAGTCCCTCTGTAAGGTAGCAGTAGTGATCCTTTCTATTTTGTGTGGAAAAACTGAGGCTTAGAAAGTGATTGGCCACTTGACTGAACTAGAGTATGAACACCGGCCTGCCTCGGGCATCTGGTGTGCTTGTGGTACTGGTATTCAGATTACCTCAAGAACTGCTATGGTCTCAAGCTCACTGTTCACTGTGGAAGCCCACAGCCACATGTTGCTATTTAAGTTTAAATGAATTACAATGAAATAAAATTAAAACATTTATTTCCTCCAGTATTCTATCCACATTTTGAGTGCTCAGTAGCCATATGTAGCTAAGAGCAATCATTTTTGTTGTGGTGGTGGTGGTTTTTAAATTTTTTAAATTTAATTTAATTTAATTTTTAATATTTTTATACAGGGTCTCCCTGTGCAGTTCAGGCTGGCCTCAAACTCAGTATGTATAGCCGGTCTGGTTTGAACTAGTGAAAATAGCTCAGGGCAATTATACCGAATAATACATTTCTATCTTAGAAAATTTTCTTTGATATTACTGGTCTAGAATGCAGGAGTTCTAAGAAATACACCAAACAAAGGTCTGGGAGTTCTGGGGCTTCTAGTAAGTGTAGTAGTACCCTTTTGCTTATGGGGCATATCTAAGAATAGTACTAAACCCTATATATATTATTTTGTGATACTGCGGGTTGAGCCCAGGGACTTCACACTGAGCTACATCCCCAGCCTATTTTTTAATTTTTGATTTTGAGACAGTGTCTTCACTAAGTGCCCTGCTAGGCTCAAATTTGTAGGTCTCCTGCCTCAGCCTCTCAAAATGCTGGGATTATAGGCCTGTGCCACTGGGCGCAGTCTATATTCTTTTCTGTATATACATACCTGTGATAAAGGTTAATTTATGAATTAAATACAGAAAGAGATAAGTAGTAATAACTAATAATAAAATAGGAAAAATATAGTAATATGCTATAAGCTGTTTAAAACTTACAAATTGTTTGTTTCTGCATTTTCCATTTGATATTGACAGGTCGAAATTGACTTCAGGTAATTGAAACCACAAAAAAGTGAAACTTTGGGTAAGGGGGAATGACACGTAACTGAGATTCACAGACTGTTCAGGGTCTGCTGCAGCTCTATGAAATACACCTTGCTGTGGTACCACCTTAACTAAGCTTTCATTAATTACTGCGGTTACTGGATCTACCTACTCAATTCCTTGACGGTAATTAGCTTTGCAACTTTGGACAAGTCACCTAAGTTCTCTGGGTCTTGTGTTTGTACTTCTGAAAGATGAGGGAGAGGGTTCTCAGAAGCCACGGGGGTGGTGTCTTACAAAGATCCTATGAGTCTTAGCCATAGTAAGGAGGAAGAAAGTAAGCACACGTCAGAGAAACCAGGTAGGTGCATTTCTGTCTCTCAGTATTATTAGAGCTATGGATTCTGAAATTACCAAATGACAAGAGGCAGGCGCTTCTCAATTTATGATAGCATTATGTCCTGATAACCTGATTTACATGGAAAATTCCCTAATTTGGAATGCATTTAATGTACCTAACCTGCTGAACATAACAGCTTGGTAAGTAACACAGCAGCCTATTGGTTTTTTACCTTCATAATGATGTGGCTAAGTGGGAGCTGAAGCTTGCTGCTGTCCCCAGAATTGTAAGAGGATCTTCTTGCATATTATTAAAAATACAGTTTGTATGGAAAAATATTACTTTCACCTTCATTTTTGTAACATGATAAACATGCAGAATCCAAAGTCAGACCATTCTTTCCTTTTTTGGAGTGGTTGCTCATAATATGGACTTAGAACAGTTTGCAAACTTTTCATAGGATAAAAAGGGGTTCTGGTAGGCTGTTTCAGATTGGTGGAAGGGAAAGCTACAGAAAGCAGCTACAGAGAAATAGGATTCGGGGTCAAGGCAACATCACTCTTTTTCTCTGGAGCTGATACATCTTGAAGTCATCATGAAATCTGGAACGAACATGCAGACGGACGAAAGGGGACTGTTAGGGCCAATACATTGTGATCCTTTGCTGGGATGTGTCGAGACATGGTTCTGCTCCCAGAGGAAGATGCCACCAGTCTGTGCATCTCTGGGGCAGAAGCCCAAATGGCCTTTCAGAGCACTTCTGCCAGAACTCTCCTAACCAGCCACAAGTATTAATAACGTGTTAACTGAGTGAGGATGTGGGCAAGACAGAGATGGAGACACCGGTAGAACTGAGCTACAAAATAGATACAGAGAAAAAAGAGGGGGAGAGAAAACCCCAAAAGAAACCAACAGACGAGATTTTAGGCAGCAGATGGAGGCCAACTTATTGTTTACTACTGACAAATATGTAGCTTCTATTAAATTTTCAGAAACTGCCTTTATAATAACATTCATGCAGGTAAAAGGTAAACATTTAGAGTGGACAATGTGCTCAGTGATAGGTCATTGTTTATTCAGCCTCAGTTTGAGATTCTCATTCTGTCTTTCCAGGATTATTTGTTATATATACAGGTTTATGTATACATTTATCCTTTTCACATATATATATATATGTATGTATATATAGACATGTATATAATACTTACGTATTTAATGTAGAGGGAAGATCTTGTTGCTACTCACAACAATGAGCTTTTTTTCATTTATTATAGTGTGGAATTTTTACTACCCTAGAATTTGCTTGCACAGATGCAAAAGGCCAAAATTTGAAATGATTTAGTGAGAGGTGAGAGTCGTAGGAGTTGTCAGAGAATGGTAAAACCTAGCAGGTTGGCTCAGCTGGGGCCAGGTACTAAACATTCTGCATTTAACACTTGCTGTGTACTATCTCTTAGGCCTGGGGCTAGGTGAAATTTAGTAAATTTTTATGTCTTTGAAAGTTCTTAGTTATCTCCTTTTGACTCCTTAAAGTACCAAAATCAAGAGTGAGAAATGTTCAAGAAGTATTTCTGAGATTAATTTATGGAATTCTAAAGACACCAAATACCAAGCTGTGCTTCATTTATTAGAGAATTGAGCCCTCTGAGTGTATAATATATCTTAGTTAAAAGATTGGGTAAGACTGACCAGAGAATTGGCTAGATATGCCTCAACTGCTAGGAATAACAGAATTTTGTTGTATTCTGTGATTATGGGTATTAATGTGAAAAAGAACCTATAAAGAAGCACTGTTTATTGCTGACTTTTTCTTATAGGTCTCACTTTATAGGCTAAGCTAGTCCTGAACTCAGTACGTAGCACAGGCTGGCCTCTAACTTATGGCAGTCCACCCCCGTCAGCTTCCCCATTGCTGGGTTTACAGGTTTGCACCACTACGCCTGGCTGTTGCTGATTCTTACCCTAGCAGGATCGGATATTACTAGGTACACTGCTGATTAGCAGATAGTTTTCTTCGCACTGGGGAAGAGAAAAAAGACAAGCATTTTTCTTCACATAGACAGTGAATTAATAGCAATTTCAACATTGCTTCTGTGGATGCATCTTTAGGACTACGGTACAAAATGTACTTTATTTCAGAAGTAATCAGGTGATTTAAAAAATAATCTCAGGCATTCTTTGGGCATTTGGGCCCCTTTGTTTTGTTTTATATTGAACTTCTCCTTCAGCCTTCTATGTGGCCATGAATACTGTTTTACTCGTTATGTTCACTGAGGTCAGCTAGTAGTTCTTCATTTCTCCTTTTCTGTACAGACACTGTCAGATGAAGGGCTGCATTGTAGAGTCTGGTTCTGCATGCATGTTCTTTGTGAGGACCTGAATGTTATCTCCCTCGGGCCCTCCCTTCGGGAGCATCCAGGACTTCCATCCACATGCTCGGCCATCCTCCCCCTGTCAGGCCACCTCCTATCATCTGGACCTTTCGTGGGGCTCATGGTCTGGGTTCACTGCCCGCCCCTGGTGGGAAGAGTCGCTGGGTCTGGCCTAGTCGTGGAAGGGCCTCTTCCCTTCACACCTCTTCTTTGGCAGTAATTCAACTCAGGACACAGGCCAGCAGAGGAGCCCATTTCCCTGCTTGTCATAAGTGGTTAAACATTTTCTGTATGTGCAGTGTGGCAGTTTGAAAGGGAGTGCTGTCCCTACGTGATTCACACCAGGAAAAGCTAGGTTAACGAATTAACCATTGAAGACATTTAATTTTTGCATTTTTAGACAAAAAGGCTTTATTTCCTATATCAGTTTTAAGTTGAGAGTAAAATAGAAAGGAAAATACAGAGATTGCCTGTATATCTCCTGCCCCTTCACTTGCACAGCCCTCCCCACCCATCCTCGGCCAGTCCCGTGTGAGAGAGGTGTGTTTGCTGCAGCTGGTGAACCTGCTTCATGGTGTGTTGGTCTCCTGAGCAGCATGGTGTGCATGAGGGTTTGCTCTTGGTGGTGTTCTGTGGGTATGGACATATGCATAGTGACATGTAGCCAGTGTTACAATATCGTACAGTGTTCTAGTGCCCCAAACATCATCCGTGGGGTTATTTAAACTTAAAGTAGTATTACAGATTTTATCTGTATAATTATTTTTTTGGAGATAGGATCCTGTCCAGGCTGGTTCTGAATTCACTACGTAGCCCAGGCTGGCTTTGAATTCAGGGCAGTCCTTCTGCCTCAGCCTCTTGTGTGATGGGATTACAGACATGTACCATTATACACAGCTTCTGTGGTGCTGGAGAATCTAACTCAGGGCCTGTGCTTGCTAGGGAAGTGCTGTAAACCCGGACCTATGCCCTCAGGCATATCTTTGTATTTTTTCTGCATTGTCAGGAAGCATTTCATTCAATGAACAATAGAAGAATTTTACACAGATTTAAGCATTTGGGCCACTTACATGAAATAGGCTCCACATCAAGGGCAGGTCTCAATTGCAGAGATGACGTTCAGTTTTTAAATACTCCTGAATTGTACATAGGGAGTCGAAGAGATTTTGTACTTGTCTTGCAAAACAAAACTCCTTGAACTGAAGCATCAGAGTTTGGAGGAGTATCACAGTGGTTGAAACACTTGCCTAGCAAGCACAAAGCCCAGGGTTCAGTCCCCTAGCACTACATAAACCAGGTGTGGTGGCGCATACCAGTAATATCAGTAAGAGGCTGCGGCAGGAGGATTGCTGTGAATTTAGGACCAGCCTGGATTATAAAGCAAGACCCTGTCTCAAAAAACAACAGAAAGAAAAAAGCAACACCTGGAGAGCTGAATGAAAGAAAAAGAAAACTCTAGAAACCCTAGATGTCTAGTAGGTGTGTTTTCTTTTCTTGAGATGGGGGTCTTGCTCTGTAGCCCATACTGATCTTGAACTCACTATGTAGCCCACGCTAACTGTGGACCCAGGACAGTTCTCCTGCCTCAGCCTTTCTAGTGAAGGGAGTATAGGTGTACAGCACCATACCGGGACTTACGTGGTGCTGGGGAATTCAACTCAGGGCCTTGAGCTTGCTAGGTAAGTGCTTTAACCACTGTGCCATTCTTCCAGCCCCTAAAATAATTTTTTTTTAAATATGGAGGGTCCCACCCAGGGCTTTCACAGTGAGCTATTAATACATCCCAGCCAATTTTCTTAGTTTTGATTTTGAGATAGGATTTCACGAAGTTGCTACTTTGCCTAAGCAGTGCTCAAACTTGTGATCTATCTATCTCAGCCTATGAGAGTTATGGGATTACAGGCCCATAGGCCTGACTGGTTGTTGTGATTTGGATAACTTACTTTGAAGAGTGCTTCAGTCTATTTTATTTCAAGAGCAGTCTGTTTACATCTCAAATATAAATGTAATTGGCCTGATAGAAATTCTGTCGAGGGGCTGGTGGCACAGCTCTGTGGCTAAAGTGCTTGCCTAGAAAGCACAAGGCCCTGAATTCAATCCCCTGACACTGCATAAAAATGAACTGGGAGGCCAAGGCAGGAGGATTGCTGTGAGTTCCAGGTAAGTCTGGGCTACATTATGAGACCTTGTCTCAAAGAAAATTGTCTGTGGTTAGTATTTTAGTAAAACAATTACAACAACAGAGTACATAGAAAGTAGCCTACCAGTCTGCCTTTGGCTAGAAAGGAAATTTTGCTAGAGCCATAAAAAAAACATAAATACAGAGTTTAAAGTCACAAGTTTTATAGCAGCATATATAAAATACATAAAAACAATTCACTGATTCACACCTCATTTTTCCTTATGAAAATAAACTTAAGGGCAGAGATTACCTTTTATTCATCTGTGCATGGTGCAGTATCTGTTTTTATAGTTGATGGTCAATAAATCTTTGTTGAATGAATGAATAAATGATAGTTAAATATGAAGTTATCCTTTGAAACACTAGGTAAGTGATCAGGAACCTGCCTACAGATACCAGAGTGCAATTACTGATTGTCAGTGTGCTGCTTATATAATTTGAAAATGTACCTGAATATGATTGTTAAAAATTGAAATGCACTTTTTTAAACAGCTTAATCTAAATACTATCTCATTCATTTGCTTAATGTGTCAAATCAGTGAATTTTTTAGTAAACTCACAGGGTTGTACAACAGTTAACCAGAATCTAATTTTGGAGAACTTTAATCTCACTCATTATGAAAGCCTCCTAACTGTGATCGCTCCTCAGCTACTCCCTACTACACCTCTAGACAAGCACTAATGCAGTTCTGTCTCTGCACAGTTGCCCGCTCTGGCTCATTCCGATATCCAAGACTCTTCATGTGAGTGAAATGAAATGTAGGACCTTTTCCTAGTGTTTCATCGACTACGTATTTGTCATTCTGTTATTACTCTTTGTTAGTACTAGATGATACTTGGTTATGACATTGGGTTTTTATGTGCATCAGCTAGAAGACACCTGGGTTGCTTGCTCTTTTTAGCCATTGGGAGTGAAGGTGTTAGGATCTCTTGTGTACAATTTTTTGTGCAAATACATGTTTTCTTCTCTTGGGCATATACCGGGGCGTGGAGGAGTGGAATTGCTTAGTCTTCTGGTAATTTATGTTTAACATTTGAGGCCATGTCTGACTATTGTCCAAAGAGGTTGTGCTATTTTATATTCTCAGCAACAGTGTATAAGGAATCCAGAAATTCCAAACTTAAAAGCTTTTCATAAATAAAGTGGTAAGATGCCTCAAATCTGGCAAAAACTACACAGGTAGTTAAAATCCAGTCTTCTTGACAACCCAAGAGTCAGCGCAAAACAGCAGCTGTCCTTCAGGTTACCGCTAGAAGAGGGTCGTTCACAGGGACTTTCCAGAAGAGTTTACAGCAACAGCTGATTGCAGCAGGGGAGAACTTTTATGGAAGGTGACACTGGGTGCTGTCCCCATGTGGTACAGCGTTGCATTTGTTGCTCTAGAAAATTGGAGTTATACCAGAAAGCTCCTCTGTGTTACCAGTTTCTCTCACTTACTGTGCAGCATTCCTTTGGGGTCCTTGAACCACATTGATCTGTTTGTCTGTTAGTTTAGGAATCTTGCTCACTCCTTTTCCCTCTACTCTGCATTTTGCATGGGTGTAATGTGGTACTGAGGACTGAGCCAGGGCCTTCACCCAGAGTTACGTCTCCAGGTCCATTTTTGGTTTTAGATAGGGTCTTGCTAAATTGCCCAGGCTGGATTTGAACTTGGGATTCTCCTGTCTCACCCACAGTGCTGGCACTTACAAGCCTCTGCTCCTGGCCTGGATCTACTCTTTGGATCCTAAGGATGACTCTTTGTCATCTTTATTTTTTATTAATCAACTTAAAAAAAACTAAATTGTGGTAAAATACACAAAATTTGAGACTTACTGTTTTAGCCATGTTTGAGTATGCAGCTCACTGACTTTAAGTTGGTCTATCTGTCATCACCATCTTAGAACTTCCTGGGCTGAGACTGTTCCCACTAAGCAGCAGAAGCTCCCATGCTTGCCCTCATTAACTAACTTGACACGTGCCAACTCTGCTTTTCCAACTACGCGGCCCTGAAATCACCTATAGGCTCACATGAGCTAAGGTGAGCTTTCGTCTTTGCTGGAGCCATTTCTTTACTCTTTCTGTTCTCTGAGCCCCCAGGAGTTCTGTTTTATTGCTGACGACTCCTTTGGTTTTCTGTGTGGGTCTAACCTGCCCCGTTGGAGCGATGGAAACTTGAAAGCCTGTCAGATCAAAGGGTGGAAGTTTGCATGGAAGGGAGCACAGGGCGGTGTGGACTGAACCTTCATGCAGGATCGAGTCTGTTCCTTTGACACACAATCTGAACTTGGAGCCTGGGAGTGCTCAGAGGGATGAGGAGAGGGAAGCGAAGTAGGAGGGGCGTTTGTGGGCTTCCTCTGGCTCCAGGCGCACTCCTATTGGCTCTGAGTTTCTCAGGGGTTCTATTGTGATTTTTTTTCTTTTCTCCTCCTCTTCCTTCTTTTTCCTCTTTTTTCTTCTTTTTTTAAATGGAAGTTCTGGTAATTGAACCCAGGGTCTCACACATGCTAGGCATACACTCTACTGACTGACATCCCAGCCCTTTAACTTTATTTTGAGACAAGATCTTGCTAAATTGCCCATGCCGGGCTCGATTTTGTGATCCTCTTGCCTCAGCCTCCTGAATATCTGGGATCACAGGCATGTACTATCTTATCCAGCCCTTTTGTGATTTTCACAAACAGTGATGTAAGCGCATCTCTGTACTTTGGGCTCTTCTTGAGATGTCTTACTTTTCAGTGGATAAAAAATTCAACTCCAGGACAACCTTCTTGGTTCCTCTGTGAAAGTTCACATAAATATTGATCCCTGCTGCTGAACAAATTGCATTTCAAACAGAGTTTACCCTAGTCTCTTACGTCTATAGGCAGACTTTGTAATTACTAATCTGGTCTTATTTTTACAATACCACTGAATGTGCTTTTCTGAAAAAAAATTTTCAAGAGATTCTTAAACTACAAATAGCTGGCTTATTGTCAAAAATATTGATTCAATATTAAAGTAATACCAGACTTTCTGATGTTTATTGACAGTAAAATTTCTTAGCTATTGCTTCAGCCCCCCCAATGTCAGTTCAATTCAGTATACACTACCAGGTGACTTTCAGTATTGATTTCCACACTTAGAAAGTCTCTCCCGATTTTTTGCACTACCCCAACTATAGGCCTGAGATTTTTGAGGTTTATTTAAAATATATAAAATATACATTAGTTCGGTGAAGCAAATTAGATTCATTAAACACCAATAAACGTTGCTGAACTGAATTGAATTCACCTGTACTGGTGTATCTGCTGTCTAAGCAAGATTTCTTCCCTTCCTCCTTCCCTTTGTCTCCTTTTTTTTCCATTTAAAAATCTGTCTTTCTGTCTATCTATCTATCTATCTATCTATCTATCTACCTATCTACCTATGTATTTACCTACCTATATACCTGTCTATCTTGTACTCATTCTATAACTGCATCGGTCCAAGCGCATACAGGCATGTGATATATAATAGTGCATAAAAATCTGTCCTGTCATGGATCTGATTATTTCCTAGTGATGGAGATAGTTGATAAACAAGTGCATAAATAAAGAAGATATTTTCAAGAAGTGGTGCTACGAGGAAAAACAAAGTGATAGGATGGATGTGACCTGTGGCACAGTGGCTGTTTTAGGTAAGGTGGTCAGGGAAGCAAGGCTTCTCTCAGGAGAAGCAGTTGGAGCATGTCCTGAATGAAGGTGTACTCTTCCCAGCAGGATCTGGGGAGGGAGCGCTCCAGGTGGGGAGGGCAGCAGGGGGGTCATGCTTAGAGCAGCAGACAGGCCACAGTGTCTGGATTGCTGTGAGCAAGAATGACATGCCGTGGTGGCTGCATCGCACAGGCCGTGTAGGCCAGGGAAGGCGCTGGGAGTTTATTACGAGTGCCATGGAAAGTCACTGGAGTGTTGAGGCAGTGAATAGTGTGGCCTGATTTACTCTCTTTACAGCTCTCTGCTGTGTGGAGTAGTGTGAAGGAGCCCAGTGGGAGCAGAGATTGACATGGAGACAGTGCAGACGCCTATGCTTTTTGGACGGGGCTGGATGTGTAGGGGTGGGGCAGGAGGTCAATTTTGAAGGTAAGTTTTGTAGCTGTTGTCAGTGGCACTCATTCCAGAGAGCGGCTCCCACGGTGTTACTAGGACTTGGTGGTGTTAGGGATTTTTCTAGTCTGAAAAGTGAACAGTTACACTTTGGCAGGGTCAGCAAGATGGTAGAGCCAAAAGAAGTACACACTCTGTTTAATCTCTGGAGTCTGTGAAGGTATTACTTCACATGCCAAAGGGACTTTGCATGTGTGATTAAATCTGGGGTCTTGGCATGGAGAGATGATAACTGGATCTAATGGCATGAATTCTTAGGAGAAGCTTTCTAGCTACTCCATAAACACCGAGGCAGAATTTCCAAGTTTGAGAGACTTGAGTTGCCTCTCCTGGTTTTGCAGGTAAAGGAAGCTTCCTCCCCCACTGCAGGGAAGGTGGAAAGTCTCTAGAGGTTTGGAACAGATCTCAGCAGATAGCAGAGAAGTGAGACCTCAAACAGAGGGAACTGATTTCTGCCACCAACCTGAATGATTAGGGACAGATCATCCCTGGAGGTACCAGAAAGGAATATAGCCCTGCCAATACCTCCAGAGAGATCCGTTTCAGACATTGGGTCCAGAAAACTGGAAGGGTATTAATTTCTGTAATTTAAACTACAAGATTTGTGACCATACAGCAAGAAGTAACAGCACAGTTGGCGTAGTTTATAATCAGCATTTCCTTTGTTAGTGAGATGAGGGTGTATATCTTTTCTTCTGCCTAAGGGCCTGTTGTGTGTTTTTTAGTGAATTGTGCATGTCCTTCCCCACTTTCTGTTGGATACCCTTCCAACATCCAGGAGTTTCCTATTGATTATGAAGGTTGGCTGTTTGTCGCAACTCCCTGTGCCCACTCTCCACTTGGCATCTGTGGTGGGCAGGTGACAATGCGAGACGAGAGGAGAAGCCACAGGACTGTATCCTGGTCACCATGTTCTTGAGCACAAGCAGGGGCCCACACACTGCAGCTTTTCCAGTTTCTGTAGGCCAGTAGCTCAGCTAGCTGAAAGTGGCCCTAAGACTGTTGAGAGGGCACATTCTTCATATGCTTCCAGGTTTCTCTCAGTTCAGTTTTACCCATGAGCACATCTCAAGCTGAAGACCTCCGTGACCAAAACCACTTCACAGACATAGTCTAAATGTTGTATTTTATATGTGATAAACTGTGACATGGCCATGACTGAGGAATGAGGAAATGCATGACTGTCCCTTGGTATCCTGCGATGTCTTCTCATCCCAATATTAGAAACGTAGGATGCGCATATCCCTTGTGTCACGTGACGTAGTATTTGCATTATAACTTACGCACATCCTCCCCTGTGCTTACTTCATTTCTAAATTACTTATAATACCATGTAACCAATGCATGTAAGTAATTGTTTCAGCAGTGTGGGTTATAACTCAGTAATAGAGTGCTCGCCTCGTGTGTGTGAAGTTCTGGGTTCTGTCTAGTACTACCAAAAAAAGTTTTTATAATTGTATTGTTTAGCAGATACTGATGAGAAAAAAGTAATTTGTGCAAGTGCAACCATGGAGGCCTGACTTTACAGTGTGTGAAGGAGACGTGAGCAAGACCGATGTGCTGGAGAGATGGGCTCTGTGACGTGGCAGGAGGCTGCGCTGCCGTGTACTCAGACCTCATGTGCTTGGGTGCAGCAGGGCTCACATGCCACTGTTTGTATCTTCTGGAATTTTTGAATGTTTGGTGTATGGTTAGTTTATTCTTGGGCATAGAACCTGAGAGTGGCGAGAGGGTGACTGGACTGTATAAATATTCTCATTAATAGTCACTAATGTTGTTCTTATTGATGTCAGTTTTCACGGAATCAGAACACATGTTATCCTTCAGGTGTTTTAAAGTCATTTTACTGCTGCCTTGATGTGGAGTGAGTGTTAGTGTTACTACTTCGTGACAGTGCTAGGTTTCCCCCTGAGGAGTGGTGTATGGTAGTAGATGCTTGATCAAAAAGAATTCTGGTGTTATCTTGACAATTTTATGCCTCGGAAATAAGCTCTGTCTCATTGCGACAGTCTAAGATCTCAAGTCCCAAGATCGGACCAGGCTCAGTTTCTTACCTCTCTCTGGTTTGAGGTGGGCCATTTATTTCTTTATGAGATCATTTCTTCATTTGTGAAATGGGTGAACTAATAATATATGTTCTGGGCTAGAGGAATAGCACAGTGGTTAAAATGCTTGCCCAGCAAGCACTAAGTCAAGTGCTAAGTACATGAGTTCGATTTCCCAGCGCCACATATACTGGACGTGGTGGGGTATGCCTGTAATCCCAGCACTCCAGAGGCTGAGACAGGAGGATTGCTGTGAGTCCAAGGCCAGCCTGAGCTCCATAGTGAGTTTAGACCAGCCTAGGCTGCAGAGACCCTGTCTCAAAAAAGAACATATATATATATATATATATATATATATATATATATATATATATATACTGTATTTCTCCTAGAATTGTTAGGGTACTCATTTTTTCATAAGATACTTACTGTGTGCATTTTTTTCTTCCAGTATCAGATAACTAAGAAAAATCCTTGGTAAGCCATAATGAATTATATAAGCAAATCCTAGAAGTTAAGTTTTAGATTCTAATACTAGAAGCAGATGAGTGAGCCTGAATGCAATCTGCCTTATCCTCATAAATTGGCTTTTGCAAAAAACAAGGCTACACAGACAATAAGAATTACATCTCTGGATAAAGATTGTCTAACCGTCTCATTTCCTTACACCCTGTCAGGCATCTCAGAGACACATCTTCAGAGTCAGGCACAGGAAATGTATTAAGCCTGCACACTAGGCTGAAAGTCAGCATTGCTCCCTTTCGTGGCCTTGCTTTTCTTTTTCGGTTCTGTTGACTTTGCTGACTGATACTTCTGTGTTAGCCACCTGTTATCCTTGGTGAAAGGAGTGAGGAGTGTGGTATGACCACACAGTGCTTAGACTCTGAGAAGGGCAAAATAGGTAAAGTGCGCTCCACAGTAGGTACAAAGGCTCACATTTAAAAACCAGACATGTAAGATTAAAAAGCAGAGACCATTTGCACAGACCTGCTGGGGGCAAGGGTGTATCATGACATTTCAGAGACCCCGACATCACCACCTTCACGATGAAAGTTGGAGAGGTTGAACTGGGTGGATCTGACTGCTTTCCATTGTGAAAAGGACTGGTCTATCCAGTGTTGAGGGTTTTTTTTTTTTTTTTTGGTTTTTTTTTTTTTTTTTTTTTTTTTTTTTTTTTTTAGTTTTTAGTTTTAGAAGTTTTCCTTTTAAAAACATCCCCAAGGTGAAACATCGAATGGTCTCTCTGATATGAGAGACCCGGATCACAACACCTATGGAACTTAAGACAAAAGACAAAGTGAAAGAGGGGAATAGGGTAGGGGAGGAGGGAGGGAAGGGTGGGTAGGGGGAGGGACAAAAGGAGAGTGGGAAGGCCCTTGTCACCTTGAGAAGATATGTATGTGCAAAAATGCTAAACTCCATTGTAAACCTTGAATTTTGAACGTATGCATATCAATAAAATGTGGGGAAAAAACATCGCCAAGCCATACACTTATTTTAAAATAAAGTGTTTGGTTTTTCTCTAGGAGCAAAGTAGAAAGCACCAGGGAGTCTGAGGGACACTGCTCAGCCAATATTCTGCTGCGGGGATGGTAAGGAGTGAACGAGTAGGTGTAGTGAGAAGTGCACCTAACTTCACTAGCAGGTTTGAGAGGAACGCGAGACTGGCTTGCTACTGGGTGGAGCCCTGTCACCCTCTTGCTGAGGTGGTGTATTTGCTTCTCCCTCAGCTTTTATCTGAGAGATGGAATTACAAGTTACAGGAGAAAAGGAGTGAGAAGCACATAAAAGTTTTTTTTTTGTTTTTGTTTTTGTTTTTTCCCTGTGGCTTTGAATAAGGTGCTTTATTGGGTTGGGGTTGTTAGCTTTGGGTGCGCTGCCTTCATCCTGAAGCACCTGGGGTTTGTTTTTGTCTAAAAGATGTAGATAAACTAGAGAGAATCCGAGGGAAGGGCAACAAAAATGATGTATGACTTGGAGAGGAGGAGAATAACAGTCTATAAATATTTGAAAGGTAATAGAAAAGAAGGAGAGAGTTTATTTACAGCAGTGGAGGGGACTTTGACAGGGAACAAAAGCTTGCGTCTAGGAGCAGGGGGAAATTTGGCTGGGGCTTAAGCAAACAAAGTGTAATAAGGGAGATTAAACAGAGAACCGTAATTCGCACGTTAGTTAGTTTGTGTTTCCAGGAACGAGAATGGCGGAATGAGTGGTGGTCCCCAAACTGAGGACCCACACACGGTTGTGAATCAGCCTTTCTCAGCTCCTGTGTGCTTTGTTCTTGGCATCCTTTGTGTGCAGTATGTTTAGTTTCCGACTTGTTGGTGTTACATTTTCGGAAGCGTCAGTAATAATTCTAGTACGACTAGTCCTCTTTCACCAGGTGTCTGCCTCGTGGCAGGTATTCTCAGCTGCTTTGTTATTTATATTTTCATTTAATCTTTACAGCAACTCTGTAAAATAGGAACTAGTTTTCCAGTTATAAGGAAATTGTGAGGCTCAGTAACTTGCTGAGATCACATATATATTGCATTGACAGGGTTGGGATTCAAATCAAGATCTGTGACTTACAACCTATTAGGCTCTGTGACCTTGGTTGTTGAGGTCATAATAGTAGCAATTGGGACTCACTAGTTGGCCAGGTGAGCAATTTGCATCTCAGTGCGGAAGTAAATTACATAAGTTGGTGTCCATGGCTTTTCTGTTTTTTCTTGTCTTTCCTTTTCCTTTCTTGAGAGGGATATTCTTAGTATCGGTTAAATGCCATGTTAATAATACATTCATTTTCTTATTCTGTAAATTAAGCTATACCATAGGCATTTAGTCACCTCTTAGGTATAGAGTAATCTATAGATGTCACTTAGAAAAGAAATATTTCATAAGGCAGGCATTATCATGTTATAGGCTAATTGCAATGGGCATCTTTTTATAGTATAAAGTATTTTCTTTGCCTTTCTGGCTCTGCTATTCACAGTGTGCAGTGTAGAGAGTCCAAACCAACCAAGCCAAAATGCATAGAATTAGCTACTGAGAGTAAAGGTGAGATGCTGAGGGGCAGTGGGTATGGCTCAGTAGCGCTATATATGTTTAACACATACAAGGCCTGAGTTCAGCCCCATGCTTCTTTCCCACTCCAACCTCAAATAGTGAAAAGCTTGAAGTCTGGTTTCTTCATGTCGTTGCAAAACATTGCCACATTTGCTGGGTTGTAGCTCAGTGGTAGAGTGCTTGCCTACTAGACACAAGATTCTGGGTTCCCACTCTAGCACAAAAAAGGGGAGGAAAGAAAAAATACAATAATTAATTACTGCAGTTAGAATCCAAAGGCCTGGGTTTTAACTGAGACTCCAGCTGCTGCCATATTCCCTTGCGAGCCAGGCACCTTTCTAAGCGGTAACCAGGTCCTTTCTCAGGAGCATAGCAGTTCCTGCTCTCAGCCTCCTAGGGTTATTGTGGGAAGCCACTGAAGAGTAAGTACATGGACACTGCTGTTTATAAATTGCAGAGTACAACATAAAGATACTAAGATTAAGAAGGAGCATCATTTGTATTAGCTCTTCTGGTGAAAAGCTATATACTTAGGGGTATGTTTGAAGAAGTTGCCATTATTCAAAGAGATAATGTTTGATACTGTTTTGTTTTGTTTTTTGTTGTTGTTGTTGTTGTTGTTTGAGACTGGGTCTTGCTGTTTGCTGATGCTGGCCCAAACTTCTGGACTCAAGTCCCCCTGCCTCAGCTTCCCAGGTAGTGCAGAATACAGGCCCTCTTTCACTGAGGCAGTCTTTCAGTGCCAGCCACAGTGCAGTATTACTCTAGTGTCAGATTGTTATTAGGGACAGAACTGAATTGCCAGTCAGTTTCAAAGAAATTCTTGTGAGTGGCACAACTTTTGCCTCTCTTTCACCTAACTGTGGTGGCATGCAGTGAAGACCACATCTGATTCCTAGCAAGAGGTCACATGCCATAGCAATCCAAAATGTGGTGTTTTTCGTTTACGATATTCCATGTGCCAATTCTGTTCCTCCCTTTGGAGTTGTGCGCCTTTTTAAAATAAAGAGCTTTTTGTTTTCTGTCCCTGTGTTGTTGCTCCCAGTAGTGATCTCTAGTGAATTCCTCACAAAAGTCATCCCTAGATTACTTTTGCTGTAAACTGTAATGATTTGCCTCTGGCTGTATTTCTCCCAAGGTCTCCTATCTCAGTTACTTGTAAGGCTACTCCTCCCCTCTCTTGTTTTCTTTGATCTTTTATAATTGGCTTAAAACTCTCCATATTTAATCTGCAGTGACTTTGTTTCTCCTCCCTTCTGCCTTTTTAGTCCCTGAAAATTTAATAATCTGTTTCTTATTAATTTCCACTTTTTACGGGTCATATTTTCTATGGCACAGTTAATAATAGTTTTTTTGGTGTGCCTACTTGCTTTATTTTAGCTGTTAATGCAGATATGTGTTATGTATGTATTTGGCTTGTAATAAACAAGGTCATACCCATTCTGTGCCATTGGTGGGCTTTTTATTTAGCATAGTAGGCTGAAAACACCTGGATGATTACATGGCAGTATGATGCAATGAGATGAATAAACAGTTGAGTTGGAGTGGAATGAATGAATGAATGAATGAATGAATGAATGAAAATTTGTTGAGTTTATGCGAGGTTTTTCCTCCTTAGTTGTCCTTCTGGACACATTATTGTGCCTACTTCACATGAATGAAAGACCAGTTTTGCTGCCTCTTTGGTTGACTTTTTGGTGGTTCCTTTGACTCCTTTCTCTGGCAGCAGTCGTAATAATCTTTATGTAGAGTCCAACTCTTCACCCCGAAGTTCTTTTAGCTACAGCATGTGGCCTCAAAGATTCAGGTTTCCTGCCGTATTCTGGGTCTCCTTCTGGTTCAGGAGAGCCCAAGGCTCTGCCTGTTCTGTTTTAGTTTTAGGATACTAATTTCTCACTGCTATTTGACTCTTTGACTTTTACAACTGGAGTCTGTGGTAGCCTCAGGGAGTCTCCTGAACTTTTACATTTGACTTCCTCGTGGAAGATTTCTGTCTGATTCCTCAAGGAGTCCATAACCAAAGAAATGTTAAGAACTGCTGCTTTTAAGTTTAAATCACTTGTCTTTTTGCAGAGGATTTCTTTCTCATCCTAGTGTATTTTCTTCATCTCTCTGTGTGCCTGTTGGCCTTTTTCTAATAATTTCTATATAGATAGAGGCAGACATTCTATCATTTGGGGTACTTATTTTAAAAATAATTACTTAGCCAGGTGTGTTGGGGTATGTGTGTGTGTGGGTGTGGGTGTGTGTGTGTGTGTGTATAATCCAGCACACTGGGAATCTGAAACAGGAGGATCACAAGTTCAAGCCCAACCTGGGTGATTTAGAGAATTAGCAAGAACCTGCCCCCCAAAAAAAAAAAAAAAAAAAGCTTGGGACTGTATCTCAGTGCAGAGGTCTTGGATTTCTCTGTCTCATGAATACGCATAAAAAAACAACAGCTTTATTGAGATGTAATTTACACACCATAAAACTCATATGTTTTTAGTATTTATGATGTTCATAGTTATTCAAACATCATTTTAATTCCAAAACATTTCCTCACATCCTCCCCTTGAAAATTTATACTTGCATTAGTGGTTACTTTCATTTCCTCCTTCCCAGCCTCTGGCGGCCACTGACATATTTTCTATCACTGTAGGATTGTCTGTTCTGAACATTTCATATGAATGGAATCATAGAAACGTCATCGCTCTTATTTGTTCCTTTCACTCCAGTGTGGTGTTTTCCAGGCTTATCCATGTTGTAGCATGTTACTTTTTCCTAGTACTAATATTCCATTGTATGAATGTACCACGTTTTGTTTATCTGTTATTCATTAACAGACACATTCACATGTGCATTTTTGTGTGAATGTCTGTTTCATTCTCTGGAGTACATCCTTAGGCATGGAATTACCGAGTCACATGATGATGACTGATGTTTTGAGGAACTGCTACCCTATTTTCCAGAAGTAGCAGTGGTGGTTTGGATCCAGAGTTTCCCCCAGAAGCCTCTTGTTCCTGTGGACACTGTGTAGGGTTGGGAGGTGGGGCCTGGCTGGCAGGGGCGGGTACTTAGGGCTTGGCCTGGAGGGATGTGTTGTGCTGGTTCCTCCCTTCCTTCCAGTCTCTCTCTATTCCACGATGCTGTGAGGATCTCTGTCTCTCAGGCAGCTATGGCTCTAGCGGTGGTCCAGCCATGTGCTTCCGCCATTTTCCAGCAGCCCACCTGTGACTGGACTGAGACCTTCTGAAACTGTAAGCTACAATAAGTCTTTCCTCTATAAGTTGTAGATGTCGAGCATTGAGTCAGAGCAACAAAAAAGTAACTAAGACAGTAGCTGTACCTATGCATGTTTCCAGCAGCAGTGGAAACAGAGGGCTCCAATTTTTTCATTTCAGTAACACTTGCTGTTTGTCTTTCTGATTGTAGGTGTGCCAGTGGATGTGAAGTGGTGTCACATTGTGGTTTGGATTTAGATTTTGATGATGGACAACAGTATTGCCTGTTGGCCACTTTTTTGTCTTTGGAGAAGTGGCTAGTCAAACCCGTTGCCCATTTTTAAGTTGAGTTATTTTTGTCTTTTTGTTGCTGATTTTGTAAACACAATTTTGTCTTAGCCTTTTAGATCCCTAGGTAGGGCTGGGTGTTGTGAGGGAGAAATGATCCCAACTTCTATGCTGTATACTTATTCATGTAGGCAAACTAAGAAAGTGAAATAAAGGAAGAGAACCCTATTGGTTTAGCTGTGGAGACAGTGGGACAGGGGGGAATGAGGTGAAGTGCTGGGGGAAAGTGGTAATGAATGGGCAAGTGACCATCCAGTGTCTTGTAAACATTACCCTTTTGGAGAGGCTAAGGCTGATGATGACCTGTGTCAGGATAGACAGTGCATGAATTTGGGAGTGCCAAAAGGAAAGAACAAGATGAGCTTGCCTGATGGTACTTCTCCAAAAGTAATTCAACTACTCTGGCAAAGAAATATAGGAAGTGGGTATATTTAACTTTGATGAGATGCAAGATGATGGCTAAACACATTCAATGGACTAGTCTAGTCTTACCAAGTATGATGATCATGTGTTTTAACAAAGATTAAGTGAGGATATGTTTTATATTTTAAATTTCTTATTTGAATATGCATGAACTACAGATTCAGTCACATGTTAATACCTATAGCTTGGGAATTTGTGGCCTTAGGTCTCTCTTTTGACCACTTTTCCTTCCCTCTTAACCTTCCCTTTTCCTTCCCCCCTCCTATTTTCAATATCTCTCTCTTTCCTTTCCTAGTGGACTGTCAACTGTCTACTCTCCCTTTCTTTTGTACTGTGGTCTTCTTGTGCATGTATTTATCTCAAGCTCATATGAAAGACACCAATTTATATCTGATCTTTTGTGTGTGGTCCATTTCACCGAGCGTTATTGACTCAAGGTGGTTCCATTTTCTTTCAGATGCTCTATATCTTTCTCTATGGCTGCATAATATTCCATTGTTGTAAATGCCACACTTTCTTTATCCATTCGTCTGTTGTTGGGTGTGTAGACTGCTTTCAGGATCTACCTGTTAAAAGAATTGTTCTGCTCTCTACATGGATGTACATTTGTCTTTAAGATCTGATGGCTTCAGTTCTTTTGGGAAAATGCCCAGTAGAGCTGTAGCTGGATCAAATGGGATTTCTGTTCTCAGCTTTCAAAGGTATCTGTGCACTGCTTTCTGTAATGGTTGCCCCAGATTGCAGTTCCACCAACAATGGAGAAGTGTTTCTTTTCCCCACAGCCTCCCCAACAGTTACTGTTTATTGAGTCATTGTTGTAAGCCATTCTTAATGGACTGAGATGTAATCTTAGTGTTGTTTTGATTTGCAGTTCTCTGATAGTAAAAGATGTTGACCACTCTTTACATGCTTGTTGGCTGCTTTTACTTCCTCTTCTGAGAAATTTCTTTTTATTTCAGTTATTTCTTATTGGTGTTGTTTATTTTGGGGTTTTTTTTTTTTTTTGAGTTCTTGTATGTTCTCGATTTTAATCTTCCTAAGACATCACTGGCAAAAATTTTCTCCCTTTCTGTGGGCTGTCTCTTCACCTTGTTGACTGTGTCCTTTTGCTGAGGACATGTTCTCAAGTGCAGTCTTGGTGAGAGTTTGACACTGGCATGGTGTCCTCTTTGTTGGAACAGGGTATAAAAGCTTATCTCCTGTCAAGTATTTGCTCTTATATGAAGGTCTTGAACTGGCAAACTGAATCAGTATTGAAATTTTTTCTCAGTCTTAAGATTCTCTTAAGTGGCCAGGCCTGTAATTCCAGCACTATGGAAGGCTGAGTCAGGAGGATTGCAGGTAGCCCAGATATTTTATGACTTAGTGAGACCCTCTCCAAAATCAATTATAAAAATGGGTTGGGTTGGAAATTTTGTTAAGTGATTTAAATTTTTTTGAGAGTCTGTAGGTTTTGATTCATATATAGGAACACTACTTTTGCATAGTTCTCATAAAAATCATAAGACCTATATCTGATCTTTTTACAGTGAAAACATTATAGATGGCTTCTTTTACATTTAAGTCTAGTGGGGTTTTTTGGCCTTTTCTGGTCTTTTTTTAAATAACACTTTAAAACAATTAGTTAAGTTCCTTTCTGTTAAACAAAATGTGAATATATAAATATACACAGTATGTGTGAGACAAACTTTTGATCCGTGTCTGTACATAAGATGTTTTTGTTAATGATGATAACTTCTGATAAACTTTCAAATAGAGGCATTGTGGCACCCCCGAAGAATTTGAACAGAGCAACACGTGTTCTCTTCAAATCTTGATGTGTTAATTTCGGCACATATTCCATCCCCACTGGACACAAAAGGAGTGTCTCCCTGGGCTTTCTTCCCCTTAACTTTTCTTTCTTCTTTTCTTGGGACTTTGTGTAACCATTTATTTTTGTAATTCTTTGGAGAAAAAAAAAAACACCAAATAACCCAAGAACATAATCATAAAACCTGTGCTTACAGGAGTATATTTTTTGCCTCACTGTTAATTTAAAAACCTGTTTTGTTTTGCTCTTCTAACTTGTATTGCTTCTGTTTAGAAGAAGCCAATAATGTTTTCATATTCAAGGTGGGAGAAGCCTTTGGACTCATGAGACAGTTATTGGTTGACGCACTTGCTGGTGATACCAGTGCTGCCCACAGACTTGGCAGCTGCCTCTGCCATACATAGAGTTCCTTTCTGCCAGGGCCTGGTGGCTTAGAAGTGCTGTCCTACTCTGACACGAGCTATGATTCTTTACCAAAGATTTTCATGGACTCTAGGTCTACTTTTAATACCTCCAAGTAATTCTGAATACTTCAAATCTTTCTGAGGTAAGATTTCTGAAAGCATGTTAGGTACAAAACCACTGCAGTGCAGATCACTGGATGAGGAATATAAATACGGAGGTCTTTTGGGTAGTTGTGGTTGGTAGCCTGTTATATAGCTTTTGTCATGCTATTTGTTCCTTAGTCACTTTAATCATGTCTTAGTGGACAAGCATTGCATGGCTCTAGGTAATTGTTTTTGAGTTGGGATTTGATACTATTTTTCCATTAAGATTTTAGCTAGGATTGGGGTGTAGCTCCACAGTAGAGCTCTTGCTTTCTAAGCACGAAGCCCTGGGTTCTGTCGGCGATGTCAAAAAAACCTCCAAAACAGAACAAATTCTGTTTGTAGGTGGCTTGCAAAGGCACCTGTAGTTCTACAAGATTTTGAGATGTATATATATGTACGTGGAACACATATGCCAAGTTGCCAGAGCCTTCAGTGCATTTGAACTGCTGGGAAATCATTGTTTAAAAGCCCAAGGCTCAGGGCATATTCCCCTAGCACCACAAATTAGTTGGGGATGTCAGTGAATACCTGTAATCCTAGCACCTGGGAGACCAAGGCCCAAGGATTGCTATGAGTTCAAGGCCAGCCTGGGCTGTATTGTGAGCTCAGGATCAGTCTGGACTACAGAGCATCCCAAAATGTGGTGACTTCAGCTACCTCCATCACACACACATAAATAGTGCCACATCTGACTGACTGAACTGTATGGCACCATGTAGTTCAAAATTTGAATTCTAGCCCCTTACGTTGGAGAAGTAGAAGTCATTGCAAGTACGGCATTGTCTGCTCTGCCCTCCTGGCCCTGTGGTGAGAAGTACGTCTGAGGGAGCAATTTAATGGGAAGCACACACTTGAGAGCCCGACAGTGGGCTGTCTTACACAGGTCAGGGTAGCTTGGGCACACCCGTTGGGAACCTCTCAGAATCGTAGATGGGTAGCAGGTGGAAACAAGGCTGGTATTGCTAAGTGCACAGCTGGAGAAGCAGCCAGTGTGGAGGGGACTGCTCAAGGATGAGGCAGAAGAGCCACGGGTGGGGCTGGGGCCAGTGTGGATGATGTGAGGGCCAAGTCACAACTCTGAGCCCCTTCCTTGGCCAGTGTCTCCAGTGGAAAGGAGATGGCCTTGGCCATGCAGGCTCTCCTGGGAACTGGAGCACACTCTTGGGCTCTGTGCTGGACACCACTACTCCTTTGCTTCAGTGGCCATCCAGGCTCTTCCCTAGGAGACTGTCAGGGCTGACTGTGGGTCACTAGCAGCAGCTGCCTTTTACCTGGCAGTGTTTACGGCTTTACACTGCCATGCCTCCTTTCCCTTTTCGCATGCAGGGTAGGGGACACACATAGGTTTTACATCAGGGACCCTCTGCTGTGGTCCCACAGCCAGTACGTTTGTGTCGTTAGGTCGAATTTGCCTTTGACTTTCTCAGGGCATCGAAAAGAGGGAGAAAACAACTTCCAGGCCATCTTTTAGGTTCTATTCAGCAAAAAGCTTGTAGGTTTAGTTCTCTGTGTTATATGACTTTGGCAAAGTGATGGCTGGAAAAATATGTGAGTTTTTATTTATAAAGCCTTCTTTTTTTCAAATTTGAGAAGACCTTAATTCCAAGGGAAATAAAGGCAGAAGGGAAGTAGGGGGAATTGTACATACCCATATCCTCACGACTAGCAGTGTATACTCTGTTGAGCTTCTTCGAACTGTAATAACTTAGAGGTGCACCCTTTGCCTGCAGAGTGCACTGGGGCTTCTGAAGAACAGAAAGAATTGTGACAAATGGCTGAGCACATATAGTGCACATATGCATGCTGACAGCACCCACCTTTTCATTTTTCTCTGCTAATGCAGAGCAGCAAGCTAAATGAAAGCTACACTTTGGTATATGGCAGTAGATGGCGGTTCTACAATTAATACTTTACATCTACATAAAATCCCCAAACACCATTTCCAGCACTATTTTGAACATAATTCCTGCTCCCGCTCAAAAAAATCAATGTGGAAGGATGTATGTTGGATTTAAGATAGAATTTCTTTGTCAGTTCTTTCCCCTGTCTGCACCTTCTCCCAGTTGCAGTCTTTTAAAAATCACGATACAATTAAACAGCAAAATTTTAAAAAAGGGAGTGTGAAGGGACCCAGGTAATTCTCTGTTTATCAGCTCCCACATAATGGAGAGTTGATTATGTTTTATTTTCCTTCTATTTGAGGGGAGGTATAACTCCATGGAGGTGAGAAAAGTGCTTTTGAAAGATACCTAAAATACTGGATCGCAATATGTTAAATAATTTAGTATTGGCTTTAGAATACACACCATTACCATCCTAAAGGTCAGCAAAGCTTTCTTCACAAATTTGGTAAGATGGAACACTTGGCTATAACAATGTGCAACCCTGGAGGTCATAGACCAAGCTAGGAGAAATAATTATGCATGGTAATGGGCAATTACAGTTAATGGCCTTCTGGGGGTGGCAGAAAATACACAGCCCCACGATCTTGCCTGGAATGCATGTTGAATAGCACATTATCTTTATAGCAAGCCAGAAGTTTGGCTGTGGAACTGCAGCAGTACCTATACACTGTACCTCCCCACATCTGTCTTCTTTAAGGGAAACACTGTAGTAGCCACACTTCTTAAAAACAGGATTGAAGAGAGGAGGGAGTGGGGCAGGGGGGACAGGATACTGTAGATATAGTGAGCTTTACCCAGCATGACCGCGTTTGCCTCACTAAGTAGCAGCGGTCCCTGCCTCCCAGGAGGTGCACAGTAAGCAGTTGTTGCTTTCCTGGCACCAGGTTTGTGGTTGACGTTTAAAATAGCCCTGTCATGATTGCCTTGTGGGAGAAACATACTGTTCTTGCATTTCCTGATTATGACTTTAGGGAGTAATATCACATTGACTGCCCTCAAGGCTACTGTCTGACCTCAGAGAAAGCCAGGGTGGAGGAATGTGCTTCTTCTCAAGTTCACTTGTGTTTGGGAATCCCTGCCAGGTACGGTCAAGCCCTGCAGTGTGGGGATGAGGAGTGCTTTTAGCAAGGAGGACTTTCACTGAAGATTTTTTTTGGTGTTTCTCTTGTTCAGTGGCAGAAAATGTTACTGCTGTGCTGTGGTTAGTATAATACTAGCTAGCATTTACTGAATGCCTCTCGGGTGTCAGGGTGAATTCTTGGCATGTATTCTCTCATAGACCCCAGGCAGCAGTACCTACATGCTACATATGAGTGCTGAGACATGAACTTAAGTGTCTTGCCTGGTAGTCACTTGCCAGTAGACTCCAAATATGAGTAAGCAGTTTGACCTGGAGGCTGAAGTTTTGCTTTCTGGCCGTACTGACGGTATTATATAATTTGGGCTTAAGGATAAAGCCAAAGAGGTTTAGTGAGGACTTTATTCTTCTGAGTCAGGTCAGGATAAGACACTGAGCTCCACTTCTGGAATCATTTCTCCTGGAAAGAGAAGAGCCAGTAAGACCTCAAACTTTAGCTTTGGACTCCTCTAGAGTCTTCTGTTGAGGATCTCAAGAGCTTATTTGCTTTTGTCAGGACCTTTTATATACTAGAAAATAAAACTGAGCACAAAAATTGTTACTCCTGTAGAGTACTATTAAACCTATTAGTTGTTAGACAGCAAGGCAGAGCCCGACAGCGAGCACAATGTTACGGAACTGACCTAGGCCGTGGTGGGCTGCAGCAGTGTGTGGGCCCAGCAGAGCACAGTGCGGCTTTTGGAGATCAGCCCTTGGTGGCATCGCAGCTCATGAGGTGCAGGAATGTGTCGCAGAGGGCGATGTGTTCTTCCATGGTTTCCTGCATAGACCGAGGAAGTGCTGCACACCATCCTGCTTGCCAGGGAAGGAGACCTGTGGCTTAAGGCACAGAGGCAAGACAAGCAGGCTCCGAATGCACAAACACGAACAGCAAAAGGCCCACAGGAAGAGCGTGGCGTGAACCGGGTATGGGCGGGAGCCAGCGGGGACGGCCATGTTGAGGAGCTGGGATGCCCCGGCGGCAGAGGTGTCCAGCCAGGCTGCTGAAGGAGGAGGAAGAGGACAAAGGGGAGTCTTTCCGCCAGGTTATGGTCAAGGAGCCTGATGAAGACGTGTTTCCTAGGACAGCCACCTGAGATGGCAGCTGGGCCACAGGGCGAGAAGCAGCAGGTGCAGAGGCCAGGGCTCATCTGAGGCCCAGAGGACTGTCTGAGGCCAGGGAGACCACTGGAGAGGCCTGTGCGGCGTTCCTGCTAAGGGCAGAATGCCCCAGAGTGGGGCCCGAGGACACCTTGGACCCCCAGGGCAGCCCTAGGTTTCCTTTAATAAAGCCCTTGCTGGGCGTAGTGGTGCAGGCCTAAAATCCCAGCTTTCACAGATTCTGAGACAAGAGGATTGAAAGCTCAAACCCAGCCTATGACTTAACGAGGTCCTGTTTCAAAGTAAAAAGTAAACTGGGGATATATAATAGCTCTGTGCAAAGAAGGCCATGGGTTCAAGCCCCAGGATGGAGTTGGCTGGGGGAGGGAGCCCTTGCCATATCACCTTGCTCCAATAAATGATGGAATTTGGACTTGGGGGAAAAAAAATAAGTATTTCAGTGAAAAATTGTTTTCCAAAATGAAAACAGTGGTAAGAGAGTTGTTTTACATTTTGGCAAGTCATCTTTGTAGGTGGGTTAGTCGGATGCAGCTGGGTTTGCATAGCTGCAACTTTAGGCTAGTTTTGATTGAAATACCTAAAGAAAGTTCAGCTTCAAGTGGGCCTAGTGGTGCATGCTTGTAATCCCAGCACTCTGGGAGGCTGGAGCAGGAGGATCCCAGCCTGGGCAATTTAGTGACTTAATAATACTGTCTTAGGAAATAGAAAGGGCTGGGGATATAGCTCAGTGTGCAAGCTGTGGGCGCAATACTCAGTACTAACAAAACAAAACACCAATCAGCCAAACAAACAAACAAACAAACAAAAAACCCAGCCTCACGTAGATAAATAGAAGAGACAAGATATTTTAGGAGCCTTTACAGATAATTGTGACTAATACTGATACGTGCTACTAGACCAATACTTGACAAGTAGTAGGTTTTTACAGAGCAGTTTGTAGCATGGCTGTTGAAATCGTGATGGTGAGTGAACATTTTGTACCATTTAATGACAATGTTGGTTTTTTTGTTTTTTTGGGTTTTTTTGGGTTTTTTTGTTTTTGTTTTTGTTTTTGTTTTTTTTTGCTTTGTGCTTTAAATGCACCTGCCGTCCATGTATGGCTTTGTAATGTCATGCATTGGCCATTTGGGAAGATATCAGCTCACTGAAATATTAAAGTTTTGCACTGTTGACTCACTTATTTATTTTATTTGGCTTGTTTATTTATTTAGAGACAGTATCTTGCTCTGTAACCCAAGCTGGTTCTGAAATCACTCTGTAGCTTGGCTGGTCTAGCAATCATGGGAATTCTCTTGTCTTGGCTACCCTAGTACTGGGAGGACAGGCTCGTGCCACCGCACCCAGCTGTTATAAGGAGTTGGAGGATTGAACCTGGGGCCTCAAGCTTCCTAGGCAAATGCTCAAGTGACTGAACTGTGTCCTCATCCCTGACATGTCTTATTTTGAAAAGTCAGAAATTTTCATTCATTCATGTCACTATTAATTTGGATAGAACAGTCTTTAAATTTGGGAGGTTGCCTACATATTGGTGGACCTAAGTTTACCACTACTTTAACTTTTACTTGAAAATTCAGATTTTGACAATAAATATTGTCAGTTATTTTCGTAAAGTGGCTGGCTGTATTTGTTCTTTATCAAGAAAATATCAGCCAAATACTTGAGTTTCCATAACCATAGTTACTTGTCATTTTTAAGGAAATGGTACTCCCTTTAAAAAAAAAATAGGCGGAGAGGAGAGGGAATGAGTTAAGGTCTCAACCCAGTTGCACAGAGTGTTGGTCAAGAGTCCTTCTGATGTACAGGTGAAGGGCTGGGTGGTCCCACCTCAGAGAGTCACAGAATATTAAAGACACATGCTCCAGGCTGGGGTGTAGCTCAGTGGTGCAGTGTGTGCTGGAATACACGAGGTTCCAGGTTCGGCCCCCAGCACTGTAAGATGTATGTGCAGTTGGTTTAAAGTTAGTCAGATTATTGGAGTTTTCTGCTTCATCGAGGGTTTCTTAAGCAAAGTTGACTTGAATTTAAAGTTGTCTTAATGTTCTGCTGTGTAACAACAAGGAATACAGTGGAGACCGTTACTACAGTTTGGTGGGCTGCCTTGATTGAGGCCAAGGTGTTAGTCATTTTCCCCTGCCACTGCCTTCGCATCGTCAGTGCAAATACCGACACAGGGAAGAAGGCACGCCGCCTCTTTAGGTTGACTTTGGAAGGGTGTTGTGGACAGGGAACCTTCAGCCTCATTTTGACGATTGTTCTGACAAGATGGAAGGTTGTGAACTCCAGCCTCTAATGTAGGAGTGAGGAATATTTTTTTCTACTGAGAGCTATTTGTAAATTTATGACATGAAAACACCAAAAAATTATCAACTTAAAATTTATCTTGCTATATTTGGTGATACATTTAATTAGCTCCGAGTACAGTGGCTGAAGCTGCTTCTTTTTGGTGTAGTTGCCTTGGCCAGGCCACAGCAAATGCGATTTCATGGGCTGGATGTTCTTTAAACCTAGCCTAGATGAAAGAGTCTGATAAAGTAAGCCACTGTGTTTTAAATTGTAGGAATATAGTTCAGAGGACACACACACAGACACACATGCCCAGTGAAAAATGTTCCAAAGTCAGGATTTCTCCAGTATAAGAAATACTAAGGTCTGAAAATGGGATTGCCTGTAGAATCTCTCTGACAGTATAGGACTTGATGGAGGAACTAGTTGGTAATTTTACCTCTCTTTTCTCATCCACCCCCAAAGTCAGGCCTTGCTCCTGTCTTCTTTGTGCCCCTGCTGCTTGGAGGTGTTGAAGGGTCCATAGTATCTTTAGCATCTTGCCAATAATAAGACATTTAATTGGCCTAAAGAAAATCTCTTCCATGTCTGTGACTCATTTCCTAGAATGCCACAGAAATAGCTTTCTTTTCACTAGTCCAGCTTTTGCTGTTGGACTACCAGTTTGCTTAAGTAAGCCAGGGGAGTTCTGAGGTTCTGGTAGAGACTGGAAGGACACAGACAATTCAAGGAGGGCAGGGCTCAGGGAAAGGAGAAGAGTCCTGGGTGAGAGCGGAGGGGAGGGCCTCAGCATGCACAGGCCATCTCATGCCTGACATGCCAGCCTTGTCACATCTGGCTACCTCTTTCTTTGTGTAGCGAGGAGCCTGAATGCACTGCTGTGTCTGCTGCACCCCTGTTCTCGTCCTGCCACAGATCCTATGCCCCGCCTGTTCTGGTTTGCACACTGTTCTCTTTGGTTTGGGGGTCTTCAGCTCTTCTTGTGCTATCCCTTCTTCCTTAACTTGGAGTTCCTTTCTCTTCCTTTGTATACCCAGAACCTCCTCTTGCCTAACGGTCTCCTTTGTAAAACCTTGCCTGACACCATGTTATCCTTTGCAAGATAGTGAAGCCACAGCAGTAACACATGTACCTTGAACACTGGAATGTTCTCTTCTCTGCACATGCTTTTTCACAGCTGTGGTGAGTCACTCTTCTGTGTGTGCCTCTCAGTCTCTTCCTCTTGAGGCTATAGACTGCATCCTTTGTTTGTTGTCCAGGGTTACAAGTTGCTTTGCACACACTAGGTGTTCAGTAAAGGCTCTTTGCATTGTACATGAATGGTTTTTCAACAAGGGCAGGTGATAGGTCACGGTCCTGTATCATCACGAGGTTATCAGAGAGTGGTGGCAATAGTAGGCATTCCGCTGCCTCACATAGGTCTGTCTGAGCTAGTTCTGGGTTATCTTAGAAAACTAACTTATTTTCTGGGTCATCACAGTGACTTTTTCTTTTCAGACTTGCATGCGTGCTTAGAGGGCCCCAGTGCCAGTCATAGAATGACTTATATCCAGTGTGTATAAGTCCTCTTCCTTGTAGGGGAAGAATCCTGAGGTATCAAGCTGGATTGCTCATTTATTCCCACGTGTAGGAAATTTCGGGCGCTAACTAACTTGGCCACAGGTTGCTCTGCAGAGAATGTTAAAAGCAGGGAAGCTCAGTAAGCCTTGTGAGGATCATTACGATATCATGCTGTAGGTTTCATGTGCTGCCTTCCTCCAGGGACATAAAAATTTAAGGACGTTAATACTCCTTTCAGGCAACAGGGAAAACAACTTGTTCTTTTCTGTATTCTTCCACCACTGAATATGACATACTAATTAATGACATAATTTTGAAGTCGCAACTTTTCTTGTGAAGTGTTTTACCTGGAAAATACACTGTAACTTTTGAAACTGAGAAGCTAGTTGGGCCTGATGATGCAGGCCTATAATCTCAGTATTCAGAGAGGAGGATTGCGAGACTGAGCCCAGCCTGGACAATCTACCAACTTAGCAAGACCCTGTCTCAAAAATCAAAAATAGGGCTGGAGGAATATCTCAGTGGTTAGAGAGCTTCCTTAGCAAGTGCAAGGCCTTGGGTTTGATTCCCCAGCACCATAAGCTTGGAATGGTCATTTGTAATCCAGGCACTTGGGAGGCTGAGGCAGGAGGATTGCTGTGTGTTTAAGGTCAGCCTGAGCTACATAGTGATGTGAGGACCAGCTTGGACTATAGGGAGAGACCCCGTCTCAAAAGAAAAAAATTAAAAATGGTCAGGAGATGCAGCTCAGCACGAAGGTCCTAGAGTCCATCTTCAGGACTGCAAAACAAAGCAAAACTCAAAAACTTAGAAGCTCAGTAGGACAGGCACCATGCAAGGTATAGGGTTACGTAGGCAAAAGGTTTGTATGATACCACTGTGAATCATGAGTAGTGTTATAACTTGTAATGGTCGATTTTGGTTTTGTGATCTTTTTTTACTTTGTATAGGGAGCTGGGGTTTGGATTTATCATAAGTGAAACTCTGTGTTTGAACGTAGAGATCTCAGAGTGCAACAGCTCTGGAAATCACAACGCCAGAGAGGAGAGGGAAAAGCCTTCACTGACCTTAAAATGAATTACTGGTTAACTACTATTAATATGCCATGGGCTGGGAGACAGCATATAACACTCAAGGATCAATAAGGGTGTTTATCATGTGAGCATATTGATCTCTCTTGAAGGAGTGAGTCATATTTCTCACGCATGTGTTAGTGCAAAAAAAGTAGCAGAAAGATTGTGAAGCTGTATAGAGGAACTGAACATTTGGAAGGCTGTGTGTGGAGCCTGAATACGAGCATTAGAGTGGAGAGTGATGGTTTGTAAGCAGCTCGACTGCAGACCGTGCTGAAGGAGACAAAGTGAATTCTGTTACGGTTTGTGGGGTGAATGCTGTGGGTAGTTTTTCCAGATATGTTCTTGTCCAGGAATCAGTTGTATGCAGCCCAACTATCTTTTATTTTTCTTACTTACAAATTAGGACTATGTACCAGTAATAACAGTGCTTACAGCATCTAACTTACCTCCATTTACATCGTGGCAGAGGACCTCTGGGTTGATAATTGTGTGAAAGAGCCCTGGTTAAGAAAACTCTCACATTCTCTTGGCAACAGTGTTGTGTTTTTTCTTACTAGTAGCATTATTCAACAGTCTTTGCTGGTTTTTATTTTAGAAAGAAAAAGAGTGAAATCTAAGCATAAGAATTTTCAGCAAATTCATTAAGAAGTTTTCTTTCCTGCATACTTCTGTTGCCTTGTACTTACTTACTTTGGCTAAGAAATTTAAAGGTACCTGTCACGGTACACATGAGATTGCGGGCCTCGAGGATGGATTCAGTCACCCCAAGGGGACTGACAAACATTAGTGTGAATGGCCAGGTTTACAGAGCCAACTGTCTTAATCATTTTTTCCTGTAAATGAATGGGTAGGATTAGGAGTATCCTATTAATTGTTTTCATGTGGAGCACCACTTTAAAAAAAATTATGTATATACATAAATGTGCACATATCCATGTACACATTTTCTTTGGTTGATTTTATGTATTTTGCAGTTTATGACTTGGAAGTCTTTCAGATTCATCACCAATTAATCAAGACCCTTAGCCTGATTTAACTAACTAAATGACATTTTAGCACTGGAGAAATTGTCCCTCAACATTTTGTCGGGGAATTCCTTCCTAGTTGCACAATTTGAGGATGTTTCTAGGCCTCTGGCCCATGGGGCTACAGTGTGGTCCTTGATGCCTAGTAGTACAGCCCCCACAAGATCAGAAATCTTTAACGTTGTCATGTGATTTTTAGCAATATTTTTCTTGACTCAGTTGTGTAGTGCTTAGACAGAAACTGCTCGACATCAAGGAGAACAGGTTGCTTGTAGGAGCAGGACCAGTGCAGTGCTAATTCAGCCCTCTGGGCCTGTCATACAGCATTGAATCAGAACCTGTGTGCATCAGATATTACATGCACTTGCATGGCTCAGTGAATAAAATGCGTTACTTCTGATGGTTTTTCAGTTTACCCTTATGTGTGTGACTCTCAAGGCAGGTATTAACTGTCACGTAGTAGAAATGTAAGTTTCCTTAGTTAATTATTAGATGGGCTTGTGTTGTTTTGCAACATAATTGTTAGTTTTTAAACAGCTGCCGTATAGGAAGTATAAAAAGTATGTTTTTGTTCACAATGTTGCTAAAATTGCATATAAAATATTATTAATACTATGAAAATGGTTATTTTGGAAATTTTATTACTGTTACATGTCTTAGGAATTTTATTACTGTTATATTGTGTGTTTTGGACAGGGCCCAAGTCAGTTTCCCTTCATCCCGTGTGGCACAGAGAAGCAGAAAGGCTGGACACCCATGGTGCTGCTGTCCATTAGTCCATGCTGTGTGTTCCTTCCTGGGCTTCCACAAGGCCCGCATGCTCTCTCACCCTGGAACAAGGGTCAGAGGGAGGCTGATGGACATCCTGGTCCCTGACCACAGCTATTACCAGTGTAACTTGCCTGTTTGAAGGGAATTCATGGCGTCCTCAACATGCCAGTGATTTCTGTGGACTCCCCTCTTTCCCATTGCCACCGCCTGTGCGGGTGAGCACGTCAGGACCTCTTCTTTCCCGGAGTGAAGAATCCAAGCTCTTCCCTGGCCTCCTTGTTTCCCTGGATTGTCTTCTGCCCTTGGATCGGGTTATTTTTCGTAAACATCTTTATGTCACTTGTACGCTCTGAAACCTTTCATTGATTCCCTGGAGGAGAAACCAGAGCATACTGGTGTGGCATGCACATTCAAGTCCTTCTGTAAGTGTGACTCCGTTGTCATTTCAGTTGTCCCTTGATAGGAACTCTGCACGGCAGCCAGGCTCATCTATTCTGCTGCTTTTCTTTCTTCGTCATTCTATTGTCATTATTCTCTTTCTTTGAATGTTTTCCTCCTCGTGTCTGTAGACCTCCTCCACCCTACCTCGTCACTCATGAGGCCTTTGCTTCCCGACTATGCAGGCAGTTAGTGACATCTGCTTATCTTTTCGTCATGACATTTAGATTATTACTCTGTAGGTTTTTCAGTCAGTGCATATATTTCCCAAGTAGACTGCAAATTCTTGGGAGGAAATCAAACATTTTTTTTTCTTGACACAAGGTCGTGCTCTGTAGTTCAGGCTGGTCCTCAACTTAATTAGTCCAGGTTGGCCTTGAACTCAGGCAGTACTCATGCCTTAGCCTCCTAAGTACTGGATTACAGGTATCCACCACCATGCCCAGCTTGGAAATTGAACATTTAAAATACTTATCTGTTTTTTGGCCAATATCTGAAGCAATCTTGGGACATAATTATATGATAACTAGTGAGTTCAATATAAATACAAAAATAAGACCTAAGGTCAAGAATAAATGATATTTTTGTTGCCTTCTCCTCTGGGCTGTGAATAGGAGGAATATTATGTCTTCATATGAAGCTTTATAAAGAATATTACTTGATTTTTGCATGGTTGACCTCAACCAGCCTAGCAAGTAGTAGGTACTTAATAAATATTTTTCAAATGAAGGAAGTGCTTGTATAGATCAATTAAATTTTTGTGTTTAGAGTACACGAAGAATAACCATGTACACCAAATCAAAACCATTAGATACTAACCAACACAGCACACGCAGCTTATGATCTAAGCTCTGCAGTGATGTAGGTGGAAGTTCAACTTTTTAAACTGTAGAATTCGCTTGACAGTCCAGATTGCCACAATAATGCAACCAGGCGCCTGTCATATATTTAAGGAAAAGATATGGAGCAACTACTTTGAGTCTTCACAGTAGATCAGTAATTGTCAACCCCTGGAGTAGATCAGCAACTTCTGAGAGTTTGTTAAAGCTCACGTTGCTGGGCTTCTGATTCAGTAGGTCTGTGGTAGACTCAAGTTTGTATTTCTTGAAGTTCAGGGTGATGTTGAACCTGTGATTTGAGGACCCCTTTGTCTACCGTAGTAGACACATGTAGTTTGTTGAATATTTATTTCAACCTTGGGAAATTTCCATGTACTAATAGTGTGTAAATAAAAGCTAGGAGTCATAAAGCTGTGTTAGGAGTCTTAATTTGGAACTATAAAATGAAAAATTTGGACTGCAGATTCAGCTCAGTGGTAGAGTGCCTGCTTAGCATGTATAAGGCCTGGGTTTGTTTCCTAGGTTCTCAAAAAAAAACAAAACAAAACAAAAAACAAAACCAAAAACTCTAAAACCTCAGAGTTGATGACTTATGAGAAGTGCTTTAAAGATCTCTTTTAAAGAATGCTTAATTATTTGAGTGCAAAATTTGTACTCATCTACTATTTTCACACAGCCCAAATGGTTTTGTCTAAATATTGATAAGAAGTGAACTTTTCTAACATATCTCAGACTATTCTTAAAGCTTAATATAACTTGAAAGAGGAAATAAAATATGGGTAAGTGGAAAAGTAATGAGGTTGTTAGCTAATTATAGGCAGCTGTAGCAAAACAAATCATTGCTTTGACCTCACACAGCATTTCATCTGTGGTTTACTGTGCAGTTTATGAAAGTCATTTTCTTGTTACCTTGAGAGTTACTACTGCCATCCTGTTGTCATTTGATAAACTGAGGCCTGATAAAGGGAATGGTGAAGGTTATACTGCAGAAATTCAGAAACCTGTTCTGTGCCCTAATCTGAACCGATGGGAATTGTGTGTGTTTCTTTTGAATCCTTTAACTGCTGCTGGATTTTGCTTTCTTTATGAAGAACATTGTATTTGAAGGGCAGGCTGTAAGGGTCTCCCTTTCCTTTTTCTTCCCCTGCAGGCATAGGAATGGACATCTAACATGCTTTCTTAAGGCTCTTAAGTTGCATAGGAATGAGCCACCCATGCCTGTGACTAAGTGGTAGGACTGTGTCATTCTTTTTTCTAATTGAGATGCCTTATATAATCATATTGGGCAAGTTTAGATTTCGTTTGTAATCAAGTAAACAAAAACAGGACACTAAAAACAAGATAATTTGATACTAATAACACCAGTAATTGGTGTTTTAAATAATAGAAAGAACAAATGGGACGGCTAAGAGAATAGCCACATTCTCTCTCAGGTTGCTAGAACTTGGGTGTGGAATAATGAAATTGGAACATTAGGAGAAGACGAGAAAGGAAAGGAATGAAGAGTGGCTTGTTAGCGGTGGGTTTGGTGAGGCAAAAGAGAGGTCAGAGCTGGCCCTACCGCGAGGCTTTGCAGATGTTCCTGTTGTATATCTCACGTACAGTTGACGGAGCTGGCTCTCGGAGTTACACCTTCCCTGGCATGTTCTCTGTCTCCTTCCACGCTTGCAGCCAGCCAGTGCTTTTTGAGCACCTTCTTGGGACAGACATGGTGCTGGGAATTTCAGGAGCTTCCTGTCTGGTCTTGAAACACCTTAACCTTCTCTGTTTTCAAAGTGAAATGACACAATATGATTCCCTAGGACTTTTATTAAACTTAACATTTGTTCCTGATGCCATTCCTACTTGAAACAACCTTATCTGTGGATTGTGTAAGCACGACTTGACACTTTGCCTGGCAGTGTGCTAGGCCCTGGGGATGGAGTGGGAAGCCTTTTTGCTATACCTCACCTTCTGGTGCCAGGGAAGGCCTTTCCCTACACGCACCTGTTTCCTTCTGCTTGCTTCTGGCTCATCAGAAGCTGCCTTCTGCTCCCGCCATCATGCCAACACACAAGTCCCTAAAGACCTAAGTTGTCTTTTGGTCTTTCCCAGGCTGAGTTTGTTTGATCTCTTAACAGTGAATGCTACAGGTTGCTGCCTCGGCAGTCCATGTTGGCTTTGGCCTCCTGACCTTGCAGCCTCTGCTCCCTGCCTCCTGCTCCCCATATGCAGCCATTGTAGAGTAGTAACTCCTGAATCTCAGCTTTCAGTCCGGCATCTGCCAAGAATGCAGATTTCAAAGTCCTCACACTTACCTGCCCTCCTGTGTGCCTTCCTGCTGGTAGGTTAAGCAAGACATCCCTTTCCCTCCCCACGGCCACACCCAGGGTCTTGCTGTTTGTCTCCCCCTACATCATCAGTCGATGTCCTGTCACCCGTTAGTTCTATCGAGTTTCATCCCTTACATATCTCTGAACCAATTTCTCTTCTCTTGAGGTCTCAGCCTATCTTAGTTACGTATTTGTTGCTGGGACAGAATACTCAACATCTGCAACTTAAGAGACAAAAAGCGTATTTTAGCTCAGTTTCAGAAGGTCTGCATCCATTTACATGTGGCAGGCAATAGCAGAAGGGCTTGGTGGAAGCCTAGCCAAAGAAGAGCTGTCATGACTTTTCAGCAGGAAGCATAGGGAGGTAGGGTGGTGCCAACATGTACCCTTCCAGGTCATGTCCTCGTGATCTGCCCATTGGGACCAGGCCCCACCTCTTAACAGTGCATGAAATCTGTAAGTACTTTACAACATGCAAGTGCAGGAGGCCTTTGAGGGATATTTTAGATCCACTACACAGCCCTGACTATTTCAGACCTTCCTGCATTTGGGCTGTCTCACCTTCACTTATGTTTAAACCCCACAAGCACAGCTCTAGTGAGGTAACCTTGCTCAGGAATTCTCAGTTTCTCCCTCTTGTCTCGGTCACCTTCTCATTGCTGAGACACAATGCCTGACCCTACAAGCATAAAGGAGGGACATTTATTTGGATGCAACATTTCAGAAGTCCGAGTCAGTTCGGTGGCAGCTAACAGTGGCAGGAGAGCATGGCAGAGGGCCTAGCTGGAGAGAAGCAGCTCACAGCATGGCACCAGGAAACCAAGAGAGAAGGACAGAGCTGGGACAAGAGTATGCCCTTCCAGACCGAGCCCTTAGCAGCCCAGCCCGCCTCCTGACAGCACACAGAATCACGGATGGCTTTGTCCTCTTGATCTCATGTGGCCCACTCACCTTCCAAACACGTAAGATTTGGGGGCTGTACCAAGTCCAGACCATGGCACCACTCCCTCCCAAAGAGAGTTCAGAGAGCAGGGCACCAGCTTGCCTGCCTGGCCCCAGCCCGCTTGCAGGAGAGAACTCCCTCAGTTCTTGCCTAGCCTTTCCTCCAGAGGCTGCCCCCCCCATGACTCTGCCCTTCCCTACCTCATTCCTCGGTCCTTCTGCACTGCTGTCCTTTCCCTCTTCTCCGTTTCCACTGACTTCCTGCTCTCCTTGTAAGAGGCAGCTCCAGTGCAGTTTCTTGCCGTATAGGTCTCTCATTCCTTCTCAGACAGCAAGTCACCTGTGCTGCCTCTGAATTTCTTTAACAGTTCATTTCTGTGATACAGGTTGGTGGGATTGGTAATCCTAATGTACTTTGTGTCCTAGACCGTAGGATTCCTGTGGCAAGACAGTGGTCACCGTGCAGCCATTTCAAGCACCTGGCTCAAGTATTAGAACATTGCTTAATAAATGTCTGTTGGATGGGTGACTCCAGTTCACTCAGACATTTATTTTGACAACAGTTTAAAGCCTATATATGACAGGGGTTGCCAAACAACAGTCTTTGAGCCAAACCAGCCCTCTTCCCACAATTTTATTTACTTACAGTTTTTAATTGGTTTTTAATTTTTTAAACATTTAATTGGTATAATTTTGCAATATATAATGCTGACATTTGTTTTGGGAAATTGGTACCTACATATCATGTTTTGATCGTTTTTGATACCTCTTTCTTCTGTCCCCCTCCCCTCCCTCATCTCCCAAGAAGACTATTTCTTGTTTCCTGCCATCTCTCCTTTGTTTCCTTTTATAGAAATCACATGAAATTAACCTTTTGAATCTGACTTAACAATGGTCTCAGATTCCATGCATTTTAGTATAAATTACTCAAATTTATCCTCTTTTATGACTGAACAGTATTCAGTAAGTACATAATAACCTCATTTTCCTTATGTAAGCATCTGTCAAGTACCTAGGCTGCTTCCATTGTTTGGCAATTGTAAATTTTATTGCTATAAACATGGGTATGCATGTTTCTCTGTAGTGGGATATTTTTAATTCTTTAGGATAAACACCTAGGGGAGGTATAGCTGGGTCAAATGGAATCTTTGTTTTTAGCTTTTTGATGTTTTTGTTCTGTTTTGCACAGTGATTGTACTAGTGTACATTTCCACCAACAGTGTAGAAGGGTTGACTCCCTTTCCCCCACAGCCTGGATGACATTTGTTGTTTTATAAATTGCTGAGTCATTCTTAGAAATGAAATAAGATGAGACCTCATTGTTGGTTTGATTTTTGTTTCCCTAATGGCTAAAGATGTTGAACAGTTTTTTTCACTTTTTTAAAGGCAGATCTCACTCTATGGGTCCTGAACTCACTACGTAGACCAGGCCAGCCTTGAACTCACAGCAGTCTTCCTGCCTCAGCCTCCTGAGTGCTGTGTTCACAGGCATGAGCCGCCACACCCAGCTAATTTTTATATGGTGCTGGAAAATCAGACCCAGGGCCTTGTGCATAGTAGTCAAGTGCTGTAAACACTGAACTCCTCCCCTTGGGCATTTGTGCTTCTTTTGAGAAGTATCTGTTTATTTCAAGTATCTGTTTGATTGGGTCATTTGTTGGGGGGGGTGGTTAGTTGTTGTTGTTGTTGTTGTTGTTTTTGAGGTGTTGTGTATTGTCGGTATTATGCCTCTCTTAGAAAAGTGGCTGGTGAAATTTTTATACCCATAATGGAGGTTGTCTTTTCATCCTGTTTCTGTTGCATGCAGAAACTTTTCGATTTGATGTAACCCTATCTGTTGATCCTTGGTGTTACGTGTTATGCTCCTGGAGTTCTCTGCTAAAGAAGCGACTGAAGAAGCCCTTGCCTCAGTTTTTGGCTATTTTCTCTACTTCATCTTCCAGCAGCTTCAGTGTATCTGTTTTTGTGTATAACTCTTGATCTATGTTGATTTGATACTAGGACAGGGTGAGAGGTGCAGGTCTGGTTTTATTCTTCTGCATGTCGATAACCAGTTTTCCCCGCAGTTATTTGTTAAGGAGGCGATCCTTTCCTCGGTGCAAAAGATCAGGTGACTAAAGTATGTGGAATTGTTTTGTCTGTTCTGTTCCAATGGCTGTCATGTCTCTCATTGTGCCAGAACCACACTGGTTTTGTTACAATAGCTCCATAGTCTTAACTTAAAATCGGGGATCATAGTGCCTCCTGCTTGGCTCTTTTTGTTCAGGATTGCTTTGACAATTCCTGGGTCTCTTCTGCATCTATTTAAATTTTAAGATTTTTAGTTTGTAAAGAACGTTGTTGGTATCTCTCCCCACCTACAATAATTAAGTTTTATTGCCAAAAAACATTCTATATCATTGACTGAATGGTCCGCAAACCTTACAGTTACTAGATGCCTTTTCCAGAGACATTTGTCAAACTTTAAAGTGTACCATAGTCCAGATTTCTGAAGGATAAAGTCAGCCATAGAAGGAAGTTGAGAAAGCAGTGCCCACGGAAACTTTTAGCTGTTTGCTTTAGCTTCCTGACATATCTTTGGGATTGCTATACTTAGGGTGCTAAGGTATGTATTTATTTAAAGTAAAGAACAATTAACTCTGTGGTAAGAATACATACTGTCAAGCTTTTGATGTTAGAGTGAGAATTTCAGTTTCTGGATTGAAATTACAATGTCAACTCTAATTAATAAAATGATCTCTAAAATGTATACTGGTGCTTTCAGTAAAAATCTTCAGCAAGGGTCTTGCAGCTGTGCCACCAAAGCAGCAGAATCCTTCTGTGCCTGGCTGGAAACACAACAAGTTGCTCTGCCCGCTGCCTCCCTGGGTACTTTGCTCCACAGGTCTTGAGAAAGGTGATACACGCCCAAGGTTTAGAGCTGAAGGTTTGTGAACTTCACATTAATAGCGTGTCTTTTTTTTTTTTTTTTTTTTTCCTTTTCAGAGGGACGTATGATCACCCAGGATATTCCTGCTGTCACCAGCAGAGGGCACATGGAGAGCGCACCTGAACTGGTTTCAGACTCTACCTACTACAGCAGCTTCTACCAACCGCCTCTGTTCCCCTATTATAACAATCTGTACAACTACCCGCAGTACTCCATGGCCTTGGCTGCAGATTCTTCTTCTGGGGAGATGGGAAGTCCCCTTGGGGGATCCCCCGTGAAGAACAGCTTTCGGAGTCTCTCAGCACCTTATATACCTGGTCAGACAGGAAATCAATGGCAGGTATGATATTTTCTAAAGATTTAATTTTATATGTGAAAAACACTCACATGCATGCAAGTACACACGGAGACGTGATCCCAAATGTGTGTTATGTACATGTTCAACAACACATACAGGCACAGTATACAAATAGCGTAACGAATTCTTCACTGTGCTAATCATGTTATTTAATCCCAGAGGTTGACTACAAGAAATTGTAAAGGAACATGCATCTGTTTATTTTTAAATTTTGTTTTTCTGATGTTGTTATTTGCATAAATATCCAGTTGGCCAGAGTTGGGTATGTTAAGTAGCTTGCTGGGTGAGCCCCACTTCCTCTGTTTTCTCTGCTGGTGAGCAGCCTAGAAAATGCTACGTGTGGCCTTCAGGGTGGCAGTAGACTTTCTCATGAATTTGCAGTCTGCGAAGGAAAAGTGTTTTCTGTATGCATGGAAGAAAAGGAATCAGATCATTGTTGTATAGGCAGACATGGATGCATTTTATGCCAGAAATGGAAGTCTTTTCATTACTCTAAATATGTATTCTTAAAATAGTGTGCAATCAAGGGCTTTTAATACTAGGGGACAAAGAAGGAGAAAAAAAAACCCAAAGCACTTTGCCTTATCAGGGTCAGAATTTTTCTAGAGTTGTACTTTGTCAGTGTGACTGTTTCCACCATGCTATTGTATTAACAGATTCAAGGGGCCAGGAGCACTCAGAGCCAAGATGGCCACAGGTGCACATGTCCTAAGAACACACATGGATAAGGTTAGACCCAACACTGCCAAGCACCTTCCAACCAGAAACTGTCCTGATCCTGGGAAAACTGTTCTTTGGATGCATTGACAGAGCCTGGGTTTTTTCAGCTGGAGTTTGAGGTTTGATGCCAACACAGTGCAGCATACCCACTTAAAAGTTAGTGCAAATATTTGATCTTCATTTTCTCAGCTTCATTGAGATTTAGTTGATAAATTGAAATTACACACATGCACACACACACAGATTTAAGTTGTACAGTGTGATTTGATATATGTATACATTGTGCAGTGGTCTTTCACAGCCACGTATCTATGACCTTCATTTTCTCTGTGTGGTAAGAACACCTAAAGTCTAGTCTGTTGGCATTCTTCAGGCTTACAGTGTTACTAACTATAGTCGTCATTCTACATGAGATTTCCAAAAGTGACTCTCAACTGAAAGTTTTAACCTTTTGGCCAGTAGCTTCCCTATTTCCCGCCAAGCCTTGCCTTTGTCACCCACTATTCTAATTTCTGCTTCTGTGGGTTTAACTATTTTTAGAAGTCTTTGACCTTCTTAAGCCCATTTTAAAAATATGATTTTAAATTCTCTGAGCAGTTTTATTTTATTTTGCCTCTACGTTTTTTTTTTTTTTAAGTGTGGGGAAGTTGTTAATATTCATGTTATTTTAGTTTTTGGATTTTCTCACTGCCTTCAGGAATCTTACTTCTTGGGCACACTAAAATGTTACCTTTAATCTTCTGGGCTGTAAAATTTTCTGAGTTTTGCTATATATTTTACACCTGGAATCATATTCTTTTTGAAGGGTCCTCAAAGCATATTAATAATGCGAGGTAATACAAACATAAAGAAATGTTACAATTTGTGGACCATCAAAGTCTTTCAAAGATTTTAGGTTGATTTCTGTTGAAGAGTCTCCTCCTGTAGAGAGAAAGAAACATTTTAAAGGTTACAAATATTAAAATAGTTCATTCTGCAGATTCCTGAGAGCAGATACTGTTATTGGAGTGTGCTGGGTTTCTCGCTGCTTCCAGGCTGTGAGGGCAAAGCGGAGAGAGGGTCTGTGAACCTGCTTATGAACCTGTGGCTTCGGTGGTGAAGGATGAAAAACAAAGACCTAAATTTGTTGTTTCCTGAAAGAAAAATAACTCGCTCAAAATTTCCTTTACAACGAAGTCAGAAATTTCCTAAACTGTCCCTTCCTCGTTTTCAGACCATTCAGACGGCAGGTTGGGCCTGACAATCACGTGTGTTCTTACTCTTGGAAAACTTGGGAAAGGCCTAAGTGAAGGTTTAGATTCTCTTGGTCATCCCTTACCAAGGTCTCCCTTGCCCTCCAGGCAGCCTGGGAAGATGGACCCTCAAGCAGCACCACAGCCTGGTCCTAAAGAGCTGCCTCTGCTGCTGTGTCCAGGGAGAGATCTCCAAGGTGCATCGCTGAGAGGGAGGCTCGGCCTGTGCGTGCCACCCGGACATATGCGCGCACACACACACACAATCCTTCTGGGCATCCGAAGTTTTGGTACTTAGGGGCTTCTGTAGCGTTTACAGGCTGTCAAGAGACATTGCTGGCTAGAGCAGGACCGGAACTGAGGCATCATTTCGTGTATGAGCTGTTTTCTTGGAGGCCCAGTGACCAGCCTTTTTATTCCCTAGCCAGAAACTTGTCAGTAACACTGTCGGTCACTTAACCAGTTATTTTGCCACAGTAGGTTTTTCTGTCTTACTGTGATTAACACCCATTCTACCTCTGACAGTGACAGTAATGAGTGCTATCATTTATTGAACTGCCTCGGAGGCAAATGCTATTGGCCTTTTTACAGGTAAGGACATAGAGACTCAGTGGACTGACTTAGCCAAGGTCTCACTGACCACACGGAAGAGCCAGGGTTTAAATCTGCTTATCTGGTTCCGATAGTTGTCAGCACTGTCTGATTGCCCCTGAGCCTACAACCAAATTAGGTCTGTGGAAACTGCCTGGCAGGTATCCTCTGTGAACCGAGATATCCAGGACCAGGCAGTGTCTCTGCACATGAGCCTTCTCTGTGAGTAGATTCAGGTCCTCCAGTTGTTTAGGGCTTGGAATTGCTGCCTCAGCCCTTAGTTTTCTGTTCAGCATCTTCTGATTTTCCTCACTTGCAAAGATCAGAAACAAGCAGGAATTTCCAGAATAGTACTGAAGGGTGGTTACCTCAGAAAGTTAATGCAGCCATGATGCTTTTCTGAGTATGCAGTATCGGCTGTTAGTATTTAAAATACCCTGAATTCCTTGCTATTTTGAAATTACTTTTGGAATCTCTGTATTAGTTTCCTATGAATGTGATTATGACCAAAACACACTTAGCCATTCTTTTAGTGCGTATGTAACATAAAAATGATCCCAGCAGTCCAGATAAGAGACTCCACTGTCCGGCCTTTTATCTCTTCTGACGCTGACATTTGGTGAGTCTGTAAGATTCATCTTATACCCTAATGCAAACACAACTTTGACTTAACAGTTTTTTAGTCGTGTACACAAAAATTGATTCTACTGAAAATAAACTGTTACATTAAAAATACAGGAGCTAACATAGATGGTTGCTAAATGACAGAAGCAGTCCAATGCAGGGTGATCAGAGCCTAATGGATCCTAAAGAATTCCAGTCCACACCAGTTTTGCCACAGAGAAAAATGGGGCCCAGAGCTGAAGGGATTTACCTGGTAGGCGCAGCTGTTGATGACGGTCTGTTGGTTGCAAAGGAATATCACGCGCTTTAAAGACGAAGAGTCTTCCTCACTTGCTGTTTTCTGCTGGATGATGCTCACACTTAACTCTTCGGACATTACCTTGTCCTTCCTGGTGACAGGCTCCCACAGAGAACAGTTGAGGGTTTCCCGTGGGTATTGCCCTGTTGCCCTGGTTTTCCATCTTCTTCTTCTATTTTTTTTTTTTTTTTTTTTTGAGACAGAGACTCACTATGTAGTCCAGGCTGTCCTTCAACTCAAGGCAGTCTTCCTGTCTCAGCCTCCCAAGTGCTAGGATTACAGGTGTGCTACACCATGCCCAGCTTACGTGGTGCTGCCAAATCAGACCCATGGCCTTGTCTTTGTTGGGCAAGCACCCGAACCTCTGAGCTGCACCCCACAAGCCCACAGTTGTCCAGCTGCTGAGCAGCATCCCCTGCTCCTCCATCTCTTCTGTGAGCATTAGTGGTACCCTGTGCTGCCTAACACCCTAGGACACCCCGTCCCGCCCTGCCCAAGCTCAGCCCAAGACTTGCATTTGCCTTTTTATTGTGTTGCTGAGGCTGGGCTTCCTTGATCCTTTCTGGATGAAGTCTTCCTTTTATATGATACCTCCTTTACCTCTCTGCTGTAGGTGCAGGTGTGTGTTGGGGAGTTCTGTGAATGCTTCTCATCCTAGAGGGTTTTTTTCCACAGAAAATATCATTTTAGTACAGAGGACAATGATTGTTTTTTAACTAGACCAGATAGATGAGTAGGGAAGGTGTGGGAATTTAATGACTAAGTACCTACTAAGTGCAAAACCTGTTTACAAAAAAGAGAGAGCAGCTTTCTGGGACAGCATTCCAGAATCCCAGGGTGCTTTTGTATGAATGCCATGCACGCTGAGAGCTTCTTTAATCGCTTTTGGTCTGTCTCCAGCCTGAAGAGATTTGTGGCCCAATCACAGATTCTTGTCCTGTTGTGAAACAGGAATAACATTTGTGACACTGGAACAAACTCAGGATGAATGGCTGGTTCCGCTGACCAGCAGCTCAATTTCGCTTCTACATTTAATCGCCTGCGAAAGCTGTTTATTGCCTTGTGCACTCCTCCACAGCAACATTATCTCTTAAATAAACATGTTGTACCAGGTTGACAAGGGAGAGGTGGGTGCATATCAAGTGAAATAAATACAGGACGACTCCAGGCTGTACCTCGGATCTCCTTTCAGTCTCCATGGCAGGCACCCCCTCCATTGCTTTCCTGAAGCCTGTGCCACCAGATGTCTAGACTTACACGCCAGTCAGGGTGTGGTCAGATGGCAATATCAGTTATTGCATTCCTCCTGGTGGTTACCTTGGTATCTTATGATCTGATTGCCCATTGACGATTACGCACCTAGCTGATGTGTTCATTTATTAAACATGCATCAAGGTACTGCTGTATGTAAGGATTGGCCATTGAACAAAACAGAAATTGAGAAAGTGTAGTACGGTGGCTAGTTAATGATATTTCATTGTAGATTTCAAAACAGAGGAGAGGATGTTGGATGTTCTTACCACAAAGAAATGATAAATGCTTATCACAATGGATATGTTGATTATCCTGTTTTTATTGTTATACATGTGTACATGTATCAAAACATCACACTGTACTCCGTAAATGTGTATAGTTACTACATGTCAGTTAAAAAGAGGCTAGGGGTGTAGCTGAGCTGTTAAAACATTGGCCAAAGCTCAAGGCTCTGGGTTTAGCTCCCTAGTCCTACATATGCTGGGTATGGTAGTACACACCTGTAATCCCAGCACTCAGGATACTGAAGCAGGAGTATTGTTATGAGTTAGAGGTCAGCCTGAGCTACATAGTGACTTCAGGACAAGCCTGAACTGTACAGCAAGACCCTGTCTCAAAAAATTAAAAGAATTGTGAAATGTAGGTTTTTTCAGGGAAAGCTACTTAGAAAAGGAGGAGGAAAGTGAAGGGTCACCTAAGCAGCCCTGTGTTTGAAGAAAGGAGACACAGAGGGCGGCCATTGTGGATGTTCCTGGTGTGGAGCTATGGCACCTGAAGTCCCTGAAGGCAAGACCCTGCACCTAAGAAGGCCACTGCCTTGGAATATTTGCTTGCCCACCATCCTTTGGTAGCCAACCCACAGCTTGACTAGGCCTTTATTTTCACACTGACTCTTCTTTAGAGTACCTCAACATTGGAGCAAACTGTTAAATAAAACAATGGTTAAAAGAAGCAACTTGCAATCTTTGGGTTGTGTGGAGGTAACCTCTCAGCCAGCCCTCATCGTGGCTGTGCTGTGATCATGCTACAGGCTGGGTGATGTGAAGCCCAGGCTTGAATCTCACTCCCATTCCCAGGAACAATTTCTTTTAAAAATTCTTAAATTTTAAACAATATGGTAAAGAAGAGGATAGAGTGCAAAATCTACTTCAGTTTTTAAGACACAGTGGGAGATTTTAGATCATTGCTTGTGCCTGCCTCAAGCCAGTGAGCTCCGCGGTCAGGTCACCCTGATGATGTAGTTCCTGGAGAGTCCTGGCGAGGCAGTCGAAGCGACTGGCCTAAGGAGCCCGACTTGAATCTTCCTTAGCCAGGTGCTTTCTCTATAGGCTTGTGATGCGCGGGGTGGCTTGTTCATCCATGGTCATATACTGCAGAGGTTATACTAGCATAGAAACTTTTTTTGAGATGGGGTTCTCCATATATGCTCAGGCTGGTCTCCGTCTCTTGAATTGAAGTGGTCTTCCCCCTGTTAGTCTCTCGAATAATGAGGAGAAAGAGGAGCATGCCGTTGTGCCCAGCTCCTGGCTTCTTCTTTCAGAGAGAAAATTGGTTTTTGGCCAGTGTCTGTTGGTAGGCAGACACTGGATTTATTCTCTGGAAAGAAAGCTGACAAAGATTTGCAAGGAGTCGTGAGGAATTTATAATGATGTATCCAATTTTAAGTATTTTTAAAGCAATTTATTTTCTCGGAAAAAAGCAGGAAAATAGGTAAGAGTTACGAGGGCTAACAACCGAATGTGGTTTCTGATTGAAGTAGTACAGAGGCATTAGTTTCTATTGATAACTGAAGGAGTTCTTTTATACCTGTTTTAATGCTATGATGTGGTGTTTTTATTTTGTATCTGGCTACCTGTATGAACTTAGTACTTCTAGTAAGTTTACTAGTTGCTTATTTTGGAGTTCCTAGGTAAGAAGTCATTTCATAAAGACATGTTGATCTCAACGTTTTTCTTTCTGGTAACTGTATCTCATTCTAATTGGGTTCTTGGCACATTATAAGCTTAGATGACAAGAGTGGGCACAGTTGTTGTTGTCATGTGGCTCTTTGTCTAGCTCCAAAATCAAGGGAGAAAAGTGGAGGGAATTTCCAATACTGAGCCCAGACAGATAGTGCAGCATGGGCCATAGCTACAGCACATTAGGGAAATAGAATTTTTCAGAATATTTTAGTTAAAAATGGAAATCTGGTGTGGTAGGGAACAGATACCTCTGACTCAGAATGGAGGAAAAAACTAGACCCTGGGCATCCTCAGGAGTTGCTTTCTTAGCCTGGTTGAAGCAGTTCGGTGACATCCCAGGAAATCCAGCCAGAGTACAACCTCAGATCTCCTGGGACCTTTGAGAGTCCCATGTAAGTCCCAGGTCATCCTATCCATTCATTTTCAGTCTTGTGTGAGTTCAGTCTTTTTCTAGACAGAAATGGAAAACCTTCTGGAGGGCTGCTATATTATATTGGCCTCTCTATAACTGAATTGAAATTTGTTTGACTACTTTGTTATGTTTCTTATACTCTGATACCATGGTATCAGGTTAGTTACATAATACAGTCATTTGGGCTGTAGTCACTTGGGAATTCAGTAATGTGTGTAAAAATGAGATAATTAGATCTCAGTTTTTGAAAGCTTTCAGATTTGATTTGGTTGCCAAAATCATACCTATTTTTGTGGGGTTTTTTTTTTTCTCTTTTATGGAGCTGGGGATTGACCCCAGGGCTTTGAGCATATTAGGGAAGTCAAGTGCCCTGGGAGTTACTCTCTTCCCCTAGAGCCCACCTAGAGTTGGCCCCTTATGTCTACCCATTTTAGGTCACTCTTAGCACTCACCCTTGTTAGAGAGTTGTCCAAGGCCATGACTCTTGAGCTGTCCAGCTTCTGGGAGGGGAAGATTCATGAAGGGATGGAGGATGGGGGAAAGTTGTTAACTCCTCATTTTAATTTTACCCTTTTATGGATTTTCAGCGGCTTTTTCCAGCTTATACTAGGAGAATGCAGAAATCCTGATTTTGGGCCTTGAGTATGTGTATTAAACCAGGAATGTGAGAGCAGATACATTCCCCACCTCCCCAACGTGTGTGTATGTTTGATAGTGGCAGTGTAGGATTTTTTGTTATTTTCAATATTTGAAAAACAGAAAAACTTCAGAGGACAAACATTTCTTCTAACTATCATACAGTGTGTGTGTTCTTAAACCAGTTTTCAAAGCATGTAATTGAAAAGGCTCAGAGTCATTTGATCACCAGTTCAGAAGATGGGTCCTTAAGATGGCTTACCCTCTATGAGGCAAGGGAAGGGTGCAAGCTACAAGGGAGTTGGGCACCCGCTGTGACTGGGCCCTCCACGTCTCAGATCAGGATTGTCAATCCACCTGTTAGGAGAAACTGAAGCACAAGGAGACAAAATCACTTTGCAGTCTCAGAAACTGGTAAGGGAGTGTGGAGACTGAGGCAGCATTTGCCTGCCTGCACAGGACATCTTCCTTCTGCGCTGCCTCTGCATTCCTCGTCTCTGTAGGATACTTGAAACTTCTGGAGAATCACTGAGAATGCTGGCTTTCCAGCACCCTTCTCTGCCTTCTCAGTGCTTAGCCCTCCTACACACACACACACACACACACACACACACACACACACACACACACACACACACAGTGCAAACTATGAAGGGAGACAAATTTGATCATATGATCCCTGGCCCCAGATTAGGAAGGCCTTTTATTTTTCTTGACTCCACCCGTCAGTTGGGTATCCCCACCAACATTCACTGGCTTGCATAGGGATATTTAACCAGTTTGAGAAAAGGACATGAGGTGTGTGTGCTCCTACCCCCGGCAGGCTCCCCTTGCCCTCCAGACAGTCTGTCATGCTTAGTACTCATAAGAGGCCCGTCACACTGCTGATTTATGCTAAAAGTATCCTAATGTTTCTGACAGCTCATGTGTGACATGAATATAATCCATATTTCTTAGAGCAGCTAATCCAAGTGCCCTGTTTCCCGATACTGCTGATAGGGCTATATCTCTTCGTGTCACTGCCATGGAGATTCTGATGGTAACATACTGTTTCTGGGTCACTAGGTTTGTCTAAAACAGTAGGTTGGAACAGAGTAGCAAAGGTTAATTAAGTTTGTCCATCAAAGTAGGAGAAGATATGGATGCCTCTGATTCTTCTGGTCCTAAAATCAAAGTTCCTTGATGTGTGGTCACTGGCATTTTATCTTTTTCAGACTATCAAAAAAAGTTTATTTGTTCTAGAAGCAGAAAAAAATAGAGTTGTTTAAAGCCAAAGGCAGCCACTAGTTCTTTATAGTAAGCAGATACCTTCATTCAAATTTAAAAAGTGGTTTGGCTTGCTGGAGGAGCTTTCTTCTCTTCTCAGTTTTTTTGTACATTTTTGAGACTGATTCTCACGCTGTAGTCCAGACTGATCCTGAGTTCACTATAGAACCAGACTCTTCTGAAACTTAACATCAATCCTCCTGCCTCAGCCTCCCGAGTGCAGGAATTTTAGGTGTGCACCACCACTCACGGCTTATGAGGTGCTGGGAAATAGAACCTAGGGCGTTGTGCTTGCTAGGCTAACGCTTTAACTACTGAGTTATGCCCTCATCCCATCTACTTACTGCCTTTGAGAATAGTACCAAGTTATTTGATCTCCCTGAGCAGTTTCTCCCTATATTGATGATTATTATATGATGACTCAGTAGAGTAACAGGACAAACCTCTAGTATTTTCTTCCTCTGAAATTCTTACTCCTGTGGTTAACAGTCAACATTTTCTCAAGAAAATTACCTCCGTGCATCTTAGAAATTGCTATGTAATGTCTTCAAGCACTTGTCATGTTAGGAAGAGCAGAGGGTCCCATGTCAGGATATTAGCCAGATTTTCAAAACATGATCTCTTTCATGGTCTTTCCTCCACTTGTTTTGCTGAATTACAGTTTTGTTTTTTTTTACATAAGTGATACTTGAATTTCTGCTTGGCTGTGCATGAGCTCAGTTGAGAAGTCAGGGTCTAAATTTTAGATTTTGACTCAAACAAACATAAATTTTTGACTGCTAAAAGAGTCAGTATAGACTTGCAAAACTGAGGAAGGCACTGAGCCAGTCCTAGCCAGAGACTGTTCCTTGGTGATGGCCTTGCCCACTTTTTGGAGAACCCCTGAAATACACCAAGATGTTTCAAGTTCTCAGAAGTGGAAACACTTTTTTTTTTTTTTCAATTTGGCATTTTCTCAATGAGTACTCTTAAAGGTACTTGCTTCCTTTTGAGTCAGAGTCTTACTCAAGGGATCTTTCTGTTTTATCCTCTCCAGGGCTGGAACTGCAGGTACATGCCATCACACCAACTGAATTTAATATCATTGCTCAAAAAATACGTGCTCAGAGCAAACTGTGTTCCATTGGGACCCTGAAAGGAGTAGCATTTCTCCATTTGGAAAGCACAGTCTTAAGAGAAGTACGCTGTTCTGTCAGGCCACTGACACAGGTGGTGAGAATAACTAAGCACCACAGTTTAAAAAATTAATATCAGTTTCCAAAATGTATCAGTATTCACACCTTAATTGCTGTTTTGATGAAGACAAGCCTAAGTACCATTACACATCCAAGTGTGATTCCTGTGTCCTCAGGGGTGCCTTCCCTTAAAGTTGGTTCATGGCTGATGCACACCAGTTCCGTGCCCTCTTTAGGATTTCTGGGACTTGGGAATTGCTTTGTCTGTGTCCTCATGGTCCGTTTTGGTACTGTTTTTCCATATGACTGTGTGTTTTTCCGTGGTACATCTTACAGCTATTTTTTATTTTTATTTTGTAATCTACCCTAGTATTAACCCAACTTGGGCTTTAGCTTCTTTCCTTCTTGAAAAGCCTCATCCATGTAAGTTTTGAATTTTTCTATGTGTCACAGACTTTGTAAGGCTTTGGGAAACTCGGGGTTTTCAACCTAAAACGTATGTTGTTATCATATGTGTCATTTCTCAAATTACGTGATCTCTCTGCCATTTGCAATGAGCATCTCTTTCTCCCCTCTTCTCCCACCTGTTTTCTCCTTCAGCTGCTTTCAGGAGAGGAGGAACAGTCATTTCACGGTTAGACAGGCAGGTCTTAGGTTTTTCCGCTTCAGAGGGCAGCCCTCAGACCCTGCGTCTGTCCCTTGGGAGCTGAGGGGTTCTCCCTGCTCCTTGGGAATTCTTCACCCAGGGTCAGCAGCCTCTTTGCGATGGCCTCTCT
>PVKB01006367.1:39497-64514 GCA_004027205.1 Ctenodactylus gundi | reverse complement strand
AGTATGTCAGACCTAGAAAATAAAGTGACTAAGCTGCAACATACAGGCCATGAAGAATACAAAGTAAATAAAGAAAGCGAATCATTACAATGGCTGATAGATGATTCAAGGAGAAATAACCTCAGAATTATGGGAATTGAGAGAAGACTGAGGACAAAACAAAAGGCTTAAAGGGCATGTTTAATGAAATAATGGAAGAAAATTTCCCAAATCTAAGAAAAGAAATGAACATGGAACTATTGTTTTGATCAGAAGAGATCCTCATCATGACACATCATAATTAAAATTCTAGGAACCCAACACAAAAAGAAAATACTAAAAGCAGTAAGAGAAAAACAGAAGGTGCCCTACAAAGATAAACACATCAGGATAACGGCAGATTTTTCAATCCAAACTCTAAAAGCAAGGAAATCATGGAGCAATGTCATCCAAGCACTAAAAAAACATAAATGCCAACCAAGACTGCTATATCCAGCAAAATTATCTTTTAATTTAAAGGAAGAACTTAAAACTTTCCACGACAGGGACAGCTTAAAGGAATTTGCAGCCACTGAGCCAGTATTGCAGAAAATACTTAAGGGAAACTTGGACAGTGAAAGGAAGACCAGCAACACCAATGACCCCAGAGAAAAAGTGACAACAGCTAGAGGAGAATGAGCTGAGAAAAAAGTAGGTTAGTAATCAGTGAAATATAAGTAAATAAGATATGAAAGTTAGGAAATTCTGAAATAACTAGATTTGCTTTCATGTCTGTCGCTTTAAGTATATTTATGTGGTATAGATTTAAGTTCACTTAATGTAGCAATGTGATATAGTTTTAACTTTGTTTTGTTGTAGCAATTCACTTATTAGGTCACTAATGAAAGTTTATCCTAAGAAAACTGATTGATGTAAAGATAACCTTGTGAATGTACAAATATGCACTTTCCAGTATTCAGCTAAGGCAATTGAATTTTATTTATTTATTATTTTTTCTTCTTTCCCAAATTAACTATCCTTTTGAACTGCATGCTTATAATTATTTTCTAGTGTGAGCTGGTAGGTAAGAGCAGGTTTAACAATAACAACAAAGATGTAGGAAAATATGGGAAAAAAATAAACTTTTGGAGAATATCCCAATGAAGGGATTGGTTGGATTCAGAGAAGAGATATCAAGATTTGACTACTGAGAACCCATTAGAGGAATAGGAAGCTGGGGTAGAGTGGTGACTTGAGTGAAATGACTTAGGCGCAGTAGATTAATATGTTAAACACTGTATGGTTTCTCGGACTTGGAAAACCCAGAACACAGACATTCTTTGGAACCATATGAAGTGATAGCTGGAGCCGGAGGAAGGGACAGGGAGGGGTTGGGAGGGTAGAAGATGGGAAGGGATTGTGAAGTCGATGTGATACATAGATGTACAAAACACCCAAATTCATTGTAATACGTATTACATTTGTATATTAATAAAAATAGTGGGGAAAAAAAGAAAAAATCATAAACAAAAATGGGCTGAGGATGGAGTACAGCATGAAGGCCCTGATCCAGTGGGGGAAAAAAAAAACAGAAGATGCAAGATACTCAACATCCTTTGGGTCCAGTGAGGGGGTCTGGCCAGTAATGAAGAATGTTCAGGTCCCCTGATTTTTGCTTCCTGTCTTCTTGTTGTTTACTCTCACACTATGACCAAGGCATCAGTGGCCTCAGCTTTCGGAGCTGGGAATTTCAATACCCAATCAAGCTCCCAGAATCCAGAAGTTAGTAAGATTCAGTGCTCAAAGATGTAAGAACATGTGCAAACACTAGAACCCACTGCAACATAGGCATGGGCCATAGCCCAGGGTTCTCTGGACCTTCCTGTTACCAAAGCCCCATGAGGGCTTCTGTTAAAAAAAAAAAAAAAAGATTCCTGAGTTATACCTGCCAGGACATTCTAATTTTATAGATCAAAGGTGTGGCTCCGGAATGACTCTGGTGCTATCAATACATTAAAGAACATAGGGCCCAGAGTTTGATTCCCCAGCATCACATAAAATGCTTAGTAAGTGCTCTGTCCACTGAACTATACCTCTAGCCCTTGGTATATAGTTTAACATTTATTTTATTTATTTATTTTGAGATAAGGTCTTGCTCTGTAGCCCAGACTGGTCTTAAATATACTAGGAGCCCAGGCTGGCCTTGAACTCACTGGCAATCCTCCTGCCTCAGCCTCCTGAGTGCTGGGATTACAGGCATGCGCTACCATGCCTGGCTTATGTGGTGCTGGAGACTCGAACTAAGATGCTTAGTGCTTGATGTAGCACTTGCTAGGCAAGCACTTTAACCGCTGAACCATTCCTCCAGTTCCTTGTTTTATTTTTGAGACAGGGTCTTGCTCAATAGTCCACCCTGGCCCTGAACTCTGCATGTGTCCCAGGCAGGGCTAGAACTCAGAGCAGTTCTTCCTCAGCCTCCTGAATGCTGGAATTACAGGCATGGGCCTCCATGCTGGGTTTATGTGGTGCCAGGGCATCGAACTCGGGTTTGTGCTAGCTAGGCAAGCGTTCTAACTGCTGTGCTATTCCTCCAGCCCAATGTTTTATTTTGAAAGGTTTCAAACACGCAGAAGTTGAGAGGCTTCTATAGTAAAGGCTCGTATGCCCACAACTTTGATGTTCCAAGAACACTTTACTGGGTGTGGTGCAACGTCCAGGAGAGCCTGTCTACCTCCCAAGCTCTGTTATCTGGTACATACCAACGTCGGTCACACCTGCTTCATGCGTGTGAGGTGACTTGTTGGTTCTCTCATCTTTGCCCTGTTTCACACACTCCCATGGAAGAAGCTAGGAAACCCGACAGCAGAAACGAGAAAACAAAAGAAAAGCAAGACTCTGTGACATTGTTAAAGATGATTCACTCCAATATGAAGTCAGGAAGACTTCACACGAGCCGAGTGAATGTATATAAATTCCTACAGATGGTACTTTTTTAAAAGACAGTAACTTCTAGATCTGTATTGATTTTGGCACTCGATCTGATTTTGAGAGAACACATCATTGTTCCCCTGACAACGTTTCCTGTCTATAAATCATCGTGTTCACATCCCACAGGCCCTTGCTCTGGCCTCCTGCCAGGACTCTGGGATGCCACTGATGGGAAATGAGCCCTACCTGGAAAAACTGGGGGATCTCTGGCTCCTTTCAGGTGATGAGAAACAAATGTGGGCTGTGCTCCTGTGTTTTCCTGAGTGGGCCATTTTTATTTTTTCTTTCAAATGAAACATGAGAGTTGGGCATGGTTGCACGTGGCTGTAATCTTAGCTACTTGGGAGGCTGAGGCAGAAGAATCCCAACTGGAAGGCCAGCCTGGGTAAATCTATTGAGATCCTGTCTCAAAATCAAAAATCAGAAGGGCTGGGGTTAAAGCTCCGTGGTAGAGCACTGGTGTACTCAATCTCTAGTACTGAAAAGCAAGCAGGCGGGCGGGCGGGCGGGCGGGCGGGTGGGCAGGCCTGGGAGTATAGCTCAGTGATAGTGCCTGTACATGTTTAATATGCTTGAGGTTCTGGGTTCAATCTCTAGCTTCAAGACTAGATAAACAAGAACTGGAGGAATGGCTCAGTGGTTAAATAAGTGCCAAGACAAGTGCTAAGTATCCGGGTTTGAGTCCCCCAGCACCACATAAGCTGGGCATGGTGGCATACGCCTGTAATCCCAGCACTTAGGAGGCTGAGACAGGAGGATTGCTGTGAGTCCAAGGCTAGCCTGGGCTCCATAGTGAGTTCAGGAACAGACTGGGCTACAGAGTGAGACCTGTCTCAAAAAGAAAAAAAAAAGATAAATAATAAATAAAAGGGGTGGTAGCTAAAAACACAGAACATGTACAATGTACCATCTTAGTCTTTTAAAAAATTAGCATTTTAACTTCTAATGTTTAGAACAGTTTAAGAATTACAGAAGATCAGAATGCCAAACATTCCCAGATATCCTCTACCCTGCATTCAATTTCCCCATATTTGACATTTTTCATTAGAATGGAGTATTTATTAACCACTGAGCCATTCCTCCAGCCCCTCCTCTACTTTTACAGTCTGATAGTTTATCACTAAGCACTACTCCACTGTATGGACATACCAGAGTTTATTCACTTATTAAAGGGCATGTTACTTTTAGTTTTGAATGATTATGAATAAAGATGCTATAAATATTCATGAGCAGGTTTCAAGTGACATAAAATTTCAACTCAGTTAGGTAAATACCTAGGAATGTGTTGTGGTTTAGTTCTGGGTGTCTCCCAAAAGCCTCGTGTATGTAGAATATCTATGGAAGAGCTACGAAAGCACGTTGTGGTTTGGATCTGGAATGTTTCCCAAAGGCCTCATGTATTTGGATGGATTATCTGTGGAACCATGTGCTATTAGGAGATGGGGCCTGGTCTGAAGAGGTGGATTATGGATGTGTGGTGGGTTATAGGTGTGTGGTGGAAGATAGGCATGTGATTATAGATTACAGGTGTATTGTGGATTAGGGGTTTAAACCTGAGACAGAACACTGGGGCAGGACTCAGGAGAGGATCACTCGGAGAAGACCTGGAAGGGTATATGCTACTTCCATTCCTTCTGACCTTCCTTCCTTCCTTCCTCCTTCTTTTCTTTCCTTCCTTCCTTCCTTCCTTCCTTCGTTCCTTCCGGGACTTAGCTTCCTGTTTGCAGTACCATGAGGAATTGCCTCCCCCTACCCCTCTACTGTGTGCTTTCACCATTTCTAGCCACCATGAATAGACTGGTACTTTCTGAAACTGTGAGCTAAACTTTCCTCCCCTACTTTGTATGTGTTGGGCATTGAGTCACGATGAAGAAAAAGGAACAAGAGAGAGCACATGCTGTTAAGAGATGGGCCTGGTCAGAAGGGGCAGGACACCAAGGCTTGACCTGGAAGATGGAGCGGATGGTGGGAGCTTGACCCGGAAGGGGTTCCTGGGACATGACTTGTGCCAGCTCTCCCCTTCCTTGTTCACTTGGCTTCCTGACGGCCATGCCACCAGCAGCTTTCTTCTCGCTATGCTTGTGCCATATGCTTCCACCACTGCCAGCCACCTGTGAGGGGACTGAGGCCATCTGAAACTGAACTGAAATAAACCTTTCCTTCCTTAAGTTGTGCATGTCAGGTGTTCTGTCCTGGCAAAGAGAAGGTGACTAAGACTGCCAGATTATTTGGTAAAACTGAGTTTAGTCTTGTAAGGAAACTGCCAGACTGGGAGCCGGGGGCAAACTCAGCAGCAGAGGCCAGCAGGTGTGAGGAGTCTAGTATACAGCACCCCAAACAAGCAAATAAGAACTTTGATGCCATCTTCTGAAGGGGTTTTACCATTTTGCAATCTTTTATTTTTCTTCTTTTTGTAGTACTGGTGTGAAGTCCAGAGCCTTTACATTGACCTATTGACCTATACCCTCAGCCCATTTTTATTTTTGATTTTGAGACAAGGTCTCACTAAGTCGCTAAGTTGTCCAGCCTGGGCTTCAGCACCCAGTCCTCCTGCCTCATTACAGTTCTGTGTCACCAGGTCTGGCCCATCTCTGTTTTCAATCAGTTTGAATTTATATTCAGAAGAAGAAGGGCTGGAGGAACGGCTCAGTGGTTAAATTGCTTGCCTAACAAGCACTAAGTCCCAGAGTTCGAAGCCCTAGCACCACATAAGCTGGTCATTGTGCTGCATGCCTATAATCCCAGCACTCAGGAGGCTGAGGCAGGAGGATTGCCATGAGTCCAAGGCCAGCCTGGGCTCCATAGTGAGTTCAGAACCTGCCTTGGCTGCAGAACAAGACTCTGTCTCAAAAAAAAATATATGAAATTGCTAGTTCATATTGTAACTTTCTCTGTAATTTCTTGAGGAACTGCTACCCTGTTTCTGTATAGGCTGCAGCATTTACCTTACTTCCAATAATGCACAAGTGCTCCTATTTTCCACATCTTTAATAACACTTATTATTTTAGTGGTAGCCATTCGGATACATGTGAGGCTTCATATCATGGTGGTTTGGTCTTTAGGGTGAATTTTATTTTATTTTTCACTCCTCTTTCCCATTAGGGCATTATTATTATTTTTTTTTTTTTGAGACAGAGTCTCATTCTTAGTTCTGGCTGGGTCTGAACTCACACTGCACTCGAACTTATGGCAATCCTCCTGCCTCAGCTTCCCAAGTGCTGGGATTACAGATATGTACCACCATGTCTGGCTTATATGATGCTGGGTAATCAATCTCAGGGTTTGGTGATTGCTAGGCAAGTGCTCTACACCTGCAGCCCATTAGAGTAAATCTTAATGATACATATCCTGACTATCACTATCAGGACTGATAGAGTCTTAGGAGGCTGAACTTTTCATTAAAAATCATTAAAGTCTCATCATACTTTGCTTTGGGACAAAGTAAATCTGTAAACTTAAGCAGAAAATTTCGTTAATTTGGGCTTTAGGGTGATAGATTTTTAGCTTTATTGTTCTTTTGAAATTACTTTTGGTCATCATTTTTTTTTTTTTTGAGACAGGATCTCACTCTGTAGCCCATACTGGTCCTGAACTCACTGTGTAGCCCAGGTTGGCCTTACACTCATGGCAATCCTCCGGTCTGCTTCCCAGCTGTTGGGATCAGAGGCATGTACCACCACGCCCAGCTTTATGTGGTTCTGGAGAATTGAACTCATGGCCTTCCATTTGCTAGGCAGGTGCTTTAACTGCTGTGCTATTCGTCCAGGCCCTTGGTCAAAAAAGTCAACCATTTATTTGGTGCACTATTTGCATATGGATCAAAAGCACATGTACTGTTTGGTTTCACTGGTGTGGTATCAATATGCCCAAATTTAGCTCCTATGGAATGACATCAGCCACCTGTTCAATTCTCCCTATTTATGAAAGATATTATTATTATTAGTCTGTGTGTGTGCACATGTCTGTATGCTATGGATCCAACCTATAGCTTGCGTCTGCTAGGCAAACTGCTGCACCATTGAGCTAGACCTCAGGCACTATCAAGGAATTGGGGTGGTGTTCGCTCTGTCAAGTCCAAAATCAGTCATGCTTCTGCACTGCTGTGGAACTCCAGACTCAGCCAGAAGGAGCTTTTCCTCTGCCAGTTGTCATCAGTAGTTCTAGGGCAGCTTATCTCCTGCTTACCTCCTGCTGGCCCAGAGAGGGGACCATCCTCCTGCCTTCTCACCAAGTCACTTGAACACAGCACCGCTGGTATCCTGGTAACAGGCTTGTCTGTCTCTTGACCCCATGCCAGGCCTTCTAGGCAGCCCCTCCAGGTCGCTGTGGAGGGACACGTGTGGCCGCGGAGAGGTAGCAGCCAGCTACTCTGACCTCAAGTCTGTGGGAATGCAGAATAGCTGCTCTGATCAAAATCCCACCAGCTGTAGTATAGGAATGTGTCTCATGCACCTCTCCAGCGAGTCCTGCTGCCTTCTGGGTGATCAGCAGTTTGGCATGGTGGTGTATCTATCACAGGCAGCCAGCATGCTAAAGACCATGGCCAAAGCCTACACTACCACCTTTGGGACACTGATTGTGTTCCTGGGTGTCCTGCATGCAAATGCCACCTTCTTCCCCTTCACTGCGGCAGGAATTCTCTATATTGCTGTCATTGGATGTGTTTCAACTATGGTTCTGGGGAATTATACTGTTCACGTATAGGATGTTCTTTTCCCTGTGTGGTTTCAGCATTTCCACCAATGAAAACCAGACAATATTGACAATTACTTGGGGTTGGAGGAATGGCTTAGCAGTTAAACAGCTTGCCTAGTAAGTGCTAAGTCAATTACTAAGTTCCCAAGTTCAGTTCCCCAGCACCACATAAGCCGGGCATGGTGGCACATGCCTGTAATGCCAGCACTCGAAAGGCTGAGACAGGATTGCCTTAAATCCAAGGCCATCCTGGGCTCCACAGTGAGTTTAGGGCCAGCCTGGGCTGCAGAGCAAGCCCCTGTCTCAAAAAAAATTACTTATTTGCTTTCCTCTATAAATAAGAGAAAAACAAAAATTAAAAACCATCTCTCCTAGGCCTCAGTCTCTGTTGTTCCTCCTGTCAGAGCTAAACAGGAATGGAGAATGAGGGTGAGAAACTCTCTTTTTTACTTTTTTTTTGCTTTGTGGCAGTGATTACAACTGAGTTCTAAAACCTCCAGGACTGTGTGAAAAAGTGGTAAGGATGGACATCCTTGACTGTTGCCTAATTTTATTTTATTTTGTTTTAGTGCCTAATTTCAGAGAGAAAATAACCAGTCTTTCACTCTTCAGTATTTAGCTATATATTTTTTTAAAATAGATGATCGTTATCAAGTTGAGAAAAAATTCCATTTTTAGTTGGCAAATTTTTTTTCCCCATGAGTGGGTGTTAGATTTTGTCAAATGCTTTTTCTGCATCACTCAGGCCTGCTTTCTGAGTCCACATGTCTGATTTCAGGAAATTTCTCTTTCCAGAATAATTGACAATGTGCAGGAAAAAAAAAATTTTTTTTTGAGGCAATGTCTTGCTCTGTAGCCCAGGTTGCTCCTGGACTTTGTAGCGCAGGCTGGCCTTTTCAGCTAGGATTACAGACATGCACCACCAGTCAGTCAATCTTTACAGGGTGCTAGGTATTTGATTCCAGGGCTTCAGGCATGTTGGACAAGCACTTTACCCACTGAACAACACCCATTGACCCAGGAATTTCTATTTTGTTTATCGCTACTTGGCCTTTTTGTTAAGATCAAGTGTATTACCTATTTTTCTTTTCCTTCCTTTCTTCTCTCCTTCCTGCCTTTCTGTGTGGTATTGGGGATCGAGCCCAGCATCTTCACAATGAGCTACATTTCCAACCCATTTTTATTTTTGAGAGACAGGTTCTGGTTAAATCACTAAGTTGCCCAGGGTGGGCTGAATCTGAGATCCTCCTGCCTCAGCCTCCCACTGTCCTGGGAATATAGGCCTAGGCCATTAAGCCTGGCTTTGTTTTTGTTAGACTTTCACTACCTATTCCCTAAATTGTTTTGGTGGTACCCATAAAAAGACCATCACTTCAGTGCTGGAGGAATGGCACAGCAGTTAAAGCACTTGCCTAGCAAAGTACAAGGCCCAGCATTCAATTCCCCATAAACTGGTGGGGCATGCCTGTAATTCCAGCACTGGGAGGCTGAGGTAGGAGGATTGCCATGAGTCCAGGGCCAGCCTGGGCTACATGTGAGTTTAGGATCAGCTTGGGGTTACAGAGAAAGAGATCAGAAAAATAATTCCATTCATAGTCACCTCAAAGAAAATTAAGTATTATGGAATCAACCTAATCATAATGGAATGATCTCCACACTGAAAACTACAAAGAAATTGAAGAGAATTTTAGAAAATGGTAAGACATACCCTGTTCCTGGATAGGTAAAGCCAGCATTATCAAATTAGTATACTACCTAAACTAAAATACAGATTCCATGCAAACACAACCAAGACACCAAAAGCAGTTTTCACAGAATGAGAAAAAGCAATCTGAAATTTTATATGAAACTAGAAGAGACCCAGAACTGCTAAAATAATCCTCAGCCACAAGATAAAAGCAGGAGACATCACAATATCAGATACCAAATTATATTACATAACAACACTGATAAAAGCCACATGATATTGGCACAAAACAGACAATTAAATCAATGGAATAGAACTGATGATGCAGAAACACCCTGAGGACCTTCAGCCACCTGATGTTCGACAAAGGGGCCAAAACACATACTGGAATAAAGCCAAATGGGGCTGGAAAAACTGGCTAACCACTTGCAGAGAAATGAAACTAGACCCACAACTTTCTCCATGCATCAAAATCAAATAAAAGTGGATCAAAGATCTAGATATTAAAATGGAAACAGTGAACTTATTGGGAAAAAATAGGCAAAACCCTTGAAGACACAGGTTAGGCAAGGATTTTCTCAATAAAACACCCAAAGTACATGAAATAACACCAAGAATCAACAAATAGGATTATATCAAATTAAAAAGCTTCCTCACAGCAAAGGAAACAGAGTGAAGAGGGCAACCATAGAATATGAAAATCTTTGCCAGCTACTCCTCAGACAGAAGACTATTCACAATATACAAAGAACTGAAAAAAATTAGACCCTCCAAAATAGAGGACCCAATTAAAAAATAGGAATCTGAAAGGAATAAAAAGTTCTTAGAAGTCCAGATGGCCAATAAATACATGAAAAAATGGTCAGCATTTTTAACCATCAAAGAAATGCAAATCATGGGCTGGAGGCATGGCTCAGCAGTTAAAGCACATGCCTAGAGAGCACTAAGACAAGTGGTGAGTACCGGGGGTGCAGTTCCCCAGCACCACAAAAGATCGGCGTGGTGGTGCATGCTCGTAATCCCAGCACTTGGGAGGATTGCCATGAGTCCAAGGCCAGCTGGGGCTCCATATTGAGTTCAGGATCAGCCTGGGCTACAGAGCAAGACCCTGTCTCAAAAAAAAAAAAAAAAAAGCAAATCAAAACAACTCTAAGTTTTCATTTAACACCAGTATGAATGGATGGGATTAAGAACTTAAAAAACAACAAATGCTTATGAGGTTGTGGTGAATGAGGAATCCTCCTTCATTGCTGGTGAGACCGTCATGGTACAGCTACTATGGAAAGCAGTATGGTGATTTGTCAAAAAATGGAAAACTGATACTCCGTTTGACACAGCTATACCTCTTCTGGGGATGTCCCCCAAAGTGTTAAAGACATCATACAAGTGATACATGCATACCCATGTTTATAGCAGCCGAATTTATAATATCTAAACCTTGAAGAAGGGAAGAAGGCAGTATGACCAACCACGGAGGAATGAATAAAGAGAAAAAATACACAAACACACACACACACACACACACACACACACACACACACACACAATGGGATACTACTCTGCCATAAGAAAAGACAAATCTGAATCATCTGTAGGAAAATGGATGCACCCTGAAACCATTATGCTTGACATCACATGACGTTAAACATCATATGATTTCTCTGAGAAAACCAAACCATAAAAAAAGTGAAAGAGTGATAGAATATGGGAGTTGGGGAAGCGGAAAAAGAAGAGAAAGGTGAGAAGAAGGGGAAAGAGAGGTGATATGTAAGAGAAAAAAAAGGTGCTGGCGATTAAACCTTAGGCAAGGGCTCTACCACTGTGCTACACTCCTTGTCTTCCTTGTCGCTATCTACATTTTTTATTCAATGAAAAGATTTAGACAGGAGAGCACGCACTGTAGAAGGCACACATTTGGAAAGGCTTTCGGTTCCTCCAAGTCTAAATCTGAGTCTTGTGAGACTGTTCACTCTCAGCGCAGCCGAGGCGAACGGAGACCCGCTTCCTGTCACCCACAGCACGGGCACCACGAGGGCTGGGAACTGCAGGGGCGCGGCTGGAGCGACTACGTGGGCCACAAACGGCGCATCTAGCAGGTAGCACGGGCCAGAGTCCCAGTACACCAGGAATATACCAGTGCGCGCCCGCCCTCCCCGCCAGCTCCTGCGCACAGGGAGGAACGCTAGCAGCGGCCACTCCTCCTACGCGCCGCCCGCAGGAAGAAACTGGGACGTAGCGGACGCCGACCTGGCCTCACCAGCGGCGCGTGGCACGCGCAACCCCTTCCGCGCATGCTCCGCCCGCGGCCTCTCCCCTCCCACCCGGGCCCCGCCCCTTTCGCGCCTCTCTCCGCCCCCGCCGGCCCTCCCGAGCGCGGCCTCTCCGGCCGGGCGAGCGACGTTCGCGTGCGTGCGGGCGCCTGACTTCACTTCCGGCTAACGCGCTCCGCTTGCCCCCTGGCCCCGGATGGTGACTGGCGGTGGTGCTGCACCTCCCGGGACTGTCACTGAGCCGCTTCCCAGTGTGATTGTGCTGAGCGCAGGCCGGAAGATGGCGGCTGCGGCTGCGGCAGCCTCGGGCCCGGGCTGCTCCTCGGCGGCTGCGGCGGCGGGGGCCGGGGCCGGGGCCGGGGCGGCCGGGGTCTCGGAGTGGCTGGTGCTGAGGGACGGCTGCATGCGCTGTGACGCCGACGGGCTGCACAGCCTCTCCTACCACCCGGCGCTCAACGCCATTCTGGCCGTCACCAGCCGCGGGACCATCAAAGTCATCGACGGCACCTCGGGGGCCACCCTGCAGGCCTCGGCGCTGGGCGGTGAGTGTGCCGCACGCCGGGCGGGGCGGCGGGATGCCGGCGAGGAAGCCGCCGGCCCGGGAAGCGGGCGGCGGGAGGCCGGGCTCGGGCCGGGCCTGGCGGGGCGGGCGGCCCGGAAGCTGGCGGAGGAGGACCTTCGGCCGCCACGGCAGCTGGGACGGCGAGACCGGCGCGGCGCGGCGGGGGGAGTTGCCTCTCGAGGCTGGAGCGTCCGGTCCGGCCGGGCCCACTTGGGGGAGGTCAGGAGGCCTCCGAGCCTGGCGCCGGAGAAAGCCTGGCCCGCTTCGGCGCCGCGCCGGCCTCGAGGGACCGACCCGAGCGGGCCTGGTGGGTGGCTCGGGGCGAGGGGCCGGGACGCCGAGGGAGTCCGAGCTGGCCTGCGAGCCCGCTCTTCCCGAGGGGGAGCGGCCCGCCGGCTGTTCGTGGGTCCCGCAGGTGCGCGGACTCGGAGTGGGCTTCGCGCCCTGGTGGGGGCGGGGTGGCCCTGGGCGGGGGCGGGGAGCGGCCTGAACTGCCCGGGCGGGGATGGTGGGACCCCGGCGGGCTTGGTTTCCTAGGTGGGCGCTTCGCCCTTCCCCCCACGCCACCTCAGAACCCGCCGTGTATGAAGCAGAGGTTCTTTTCAGTTTGTAATTCGGGGACATTTCGGGTCTTCTCGACGTATTTTCACACAGCCAAAATTTGGGATTTGGAGGTATGTTTGAGTCCCCCCAGTGGAGTAGAGCACTTTTGGGTTGGTGTAAAAGTTGGTCCGCAGACAGGACTTGAGAATGCACGAGGTGGACGCCCGGTGGATAGCCGCTATCCTCTTGGAATTGCCTTGTCTTAACTTAGCTTTGAGTGGACGTTTCCTTTGTTTTTACAGGGTATGTGGCTGAATTTAGATGTTGCTAGTTAAAATGGAAAAGTTAGTGTATAAGTGATTTAGACTCGTGTGCATAGATAATAATATATACACCTACATTTAGCCAAGTGGAAGTAGTTATGTGGTCTACCAGTTCACTTGTATCTTAACAGACAAGAGTTTACTGTGTGAGTAATATGGTATTTATGACAGTAAATAGCAATTTAGGGATACAAAGGTGAAATTAGAGATGGTAATTTCTGTTGATGTGAGACTTGTGAAAGAACTAGCTTGTGTATAGTTATTGAACGTGAACCTGGAAAGAGAAAGTTTTGGATGGTAGATTTGTAATTTTTCCTTTTTGTGCCTTAGGTAAATGATAGGAAAGATGTCCAGGATATGACAAAGATCAACTACTGCAACTTGGACACAGCTCGTACTATGGAAGGGGGAGATACTCCGTAGTAACTGGGTATCTCTAAAACTCAAACTAAACATTTTGCATATGAAAAGAACGAATAATTAATTACAGGGAACAACCACATCTCCTCAGTTTAGCCAGAAAAATAGCACATTACAGAAAAATCTGTGCCCTTCCTGGATTGCGTTCCTTTAACCTCCGGTCTCCATCCTTTCCCATAAAAATTCTTAATTTGGGTTTCTTTTCTTTTCTTTTGAAACAGGGTCTCACTCTGTAGCCCTGGCTGGTCCTGAACTCATGATGAAGCCAAAGCTGGTTTTGGGCTCCTGACAATCCTCCTGTCTCAGCTTCCCGAGTACTGGGATTACATGCATGAGCCACCATGCCCATCTTATGTAGTGCTGGGGAATCAAGCTCCGGTATTTAGCGCTTGACTTAGCACTTGCTATGCAAGTGCTTTAACTACTGAGCCATTCCTCCAGCCCCTTTATTTGGTTTTATCATTGTCATACATGCCTATAACATTTTAGGTATGTGTTTTTATCTTTTATATCTGACATTCCTTTTCATTATTTCATTTTATTTATTTATTTTTTGAGACAGGATCTTACTTGGTAGCCCAGGCTGGTCCTGAACTCACTATGGAGCCCAGGCTCGCCATGGACTCATGGCAATCCTGCCTCACAGTCTCCCAAGTGCTGGGATTACAGGTGTGTGCCACCATGTCCAGTTTATGTGTTGACAGGGGAATCAAACCCAGGACCTTGGGCTTGTTAGGCAAGTGCTTTAACCACTATGCTCCTCCAGCCTACTTTTTACGATTTTAAACTCAGAATAGTGCTATCATGATAGGATTTCTGCACGAAGTCTTACTACAGAAGTATTTAGGTGTTTTGGATAGAAAAAGGTGTTTGATGGGAGTTTTATGTGTGTGTTTGAAGATCATGTTTGAGATCAATGATATGTGTCAAGGTTTGTTAGTGGTTATAAAGTTTTCTTTTTTGCTTTAAACAGTTTATTTTTAAATAGGAAGCTTCAAAGGCAACTTTCTGATTTTTAGGGATTGTCACTTCACATCTTTAGGCAAGGAAAATACTGACCCTGAACACTTATGTACATGCCATAATCCAACTGCGCATGATAAAAACTTCTGGGGCCTGGGCGCTGTATTCTTACTCAGTTAAGAACGTATTTTATCATTTAGAGGCTTTTTTTTTTTTCATTTAATTCAGGATTGGGAACTTGACCCAGGCCCTAGCGCACCTTAGCTGCTAGTGAGGTGTCGATGCGCAAGGACTTAACCCCAGCTTACTCTGTGAATTCATAAGGAACAGGTTCTAGCAGCTCTGGCTCCTTCCCATGGGTTCTCACAAGGTGTGTGTTTCTGGGCAGGGCAGGCTGGCCCTTTAGCTGAACGCAGGACCCTTCTCTATGGCTCCTTTTAATTTTTTTTTGATCATTTTCCTTCAAAAATGCTTATAAATTTACATACCTTTATGTATAAAGAAAGAAAATATTTCATATTGAATTCCTAATGAGGGGGGGTTTCGATGCGTAAAATGGAGCAATGATTTGGGGTAACTTCTTTGGGATATTTTGGAATATTAATTAGAGAAGTATGGAATTGGAATTGACTGCAGGGGCCCATGTATGAGGACTTTGGTTAAAAATATGTAGAGAGGCTGAGCATAGTGGGCCTGTAATCTCAGCTATTTGGGAGGTTGAGGCTGAAGGATCTTAAATTCAAGGCCACCGTGGGCAATTTATCTAAGACATGTCTCCAAAGGTGCTGGGAATATAGTTCAGTGATAGAGGCTTTCCCTTCTCGCCAGAGACCCTGGGAACAATCCCGAGTACCCTCCGTGCCCTACCCCCACATAATAGAGGAGTTTACAGCTAACACATTAAAAGAACTAAAGGAAAAAATGAAAGCGATGGATAAGTTTTGAGACTTTTACACATAAGAACTAAAGTTTATTAGTATTGGTTAGCAGAAGTTGTATAGGATCATTTTTTTTTGTGACAGGGTCTTTCTCTGCAGCCCAGGCTGGTCCTGAACTCACTATGGCTGGCCTTGGACTCACAGTAATCCTTCTGCCTCAGCCTCCCAAGTGCTAGGATTATGTATAGGGTCTTATGCATGTAATCTCTTCAGATGATGGGGAGGAGTTGGTGTATTTTATGTTTAACCTGTAATACGCAGGTATGTGAATAAGTTTGCTTTTAGTGGTTAATGGAGGGTGACAGTTCTAAAAATAGAATGAATAAGAAAGTGCCAGGAGTGAACATAGCCCTAACATAACTCCTCTTTTCACTTTATGAACTGTGAGCCACCTTCTACCTCAGAGAAGGATATGTTTGTGTGAGGGGATAAAGAGTGGGATAATCAGATGTTATTGCGTGATAGAGTGGAATTAGGCTTATAGGACTGTCAGTGTTAGTCTGTTAATGTGTATTGAAATTGAATGGGAGCATGACTTGTGTGCATATGTAGTCAGATGGGAACTTTCCTTTTTCTTTGTGACAGTCTCAATTTGTAGTCTAGAGCTGTTTTGAATTTACCATATAGTGCAGGCTGGCCTTGAACTCGCAGTGATCCTCCTGCTTCAGTCTCCTGAGTGCTGGGATTACAATGATAATTTTTTTACATACTAGTGTATGTGTTTACCTATATCTGATATAAAACATTTATAAATACACTTTCAGTTGATAAAAGCTGTGTGTGTGTGTGTGTGTGTGTGTGTTGTGCAAGTATTTGCTTCCTATTAGTATTTAAAAACTTAAGTTTCCTTTTTTTCTTTTTTTGAGATGATTATCAATAAATTACCTAGGCTGAACTACAATTTACCATCCTTCTGCCTCAGCCTGGCGGAATGTTGGGATTATAGACCTGCGCCACCACACCCTGTTTTGTTTTGTGAAGCTGATTCATTTAATTTTCTTTCCTAATTGTAGCTTTGTTCTTCTTGGGAATGTACCAGTTCTCTCCAGTGAAACAAATCTCGCTCATTTTTTTAAAGACCTAGATCACCCGTCAGTCTTTTTAACCAGATATGTATATCCGATCACATATTGCCCTATTGTTCACTTCTGTAATTTGGCAGCCTGCTGTTGCTGCTGTCTTGAATATTTATTTTTGAGACAGGGTCTCAACTCTGTAGTTCAGGCTGGCCCTGAACTCACTAACCCAGGCTAGCCTCAGTCACAGCAATCATGCCTCACAGTCTCCCACGAGCTGAGATTACAAGCATGTGCCACCATGTCCTGGTTTATGTGATGTAGGGAAATCAAACCCAGGGCCTTGTGCTTGCTAGGCAAATGCTCTTAACCACTGTGCTGTTCCTCCAGTCCTGTCTTGAATGTTTAAATTTTACTTTAGTTTTTTTGTAAATACACGTGTCTCGTATTTCAGGCTCCTTATGGGAAGGTACCTTGTCTGTTTGTTGATGTCTTTTCCCCACAATGCCTAGTATGAAATAGTAACTGAAATATTGAAACTTGTTGTGTGTGTACCAGTAAATATGTTAAATTGATGTTTACATGCTAACTGCTAATGACATTTACCTTCTAGCCCCTTAATACTGAACTAAAATCTCTATATTTATTATTATTTCTAATTTTGAGACAAGTTCTGGATCAGTTGTATAGGTGGGACTCATACTTGAGATTTCCCCACCTTAGCCTTCTAAATGCTAGGAGTACAGGTGTGCACCACTTCTTTAGACTTTCTTTGACTTTATGTGATATGTTTTTGTTTTTGTTATGTAGCACTGGGGATGAAACCTAGGACCTTCACATTGGGCTGCATCCCAGCCTTTTTTTTTTTTTTTTTTTAAGACAGCCAGCCTGGTCCTGAACTCACTATGGAGCCCCAGCTGGCCTTGAACTCATGGCAGTCCTTCTCCTTCAGCCTCCCAGTGCTGGAAACTGGGTTTACAGGCATGCACCACTACACCAAGTTTATGTGGTGCTGGAGAATGGAACTCAGGTACTTAGCGCTTGACTAACTGCTTGCAAGCCAAGCACTTTAACCGCTGACCCATTCCTTTAGCCCTCTTTTCATGGTTTGATAGTTAATTACTTTTTAGCTCCGAATAATACTTCATTGGCTATACCTCAGTTTATCTGTGTACTTTCAGGAAGACATCTTGCTAGCTTCCAATCTTTGGTGATTATGAATAAAACTAATATATATAATTGCATGTTGGATTTTGTGTGGATAGTTAGTGAGGCCACCTCCTTTTCTCCCTTATAGATAGATATCTTTGTCAGACAGGATTTTAAAAAGTGGAGTAGCCAAAGCTGGGTATGGTGTTGAATGCCTGTAACTCAGCACTCTGGAGGCTGAGGCAGGAGGGTTGCCATAGAGTTCAAGGCCAACCTGGGCTACATAGTAAGTTTGGAACTATCCTGGACCATAGCGCAAGACCCTCCCTTAAAAAAAAGTGGGCTAACTCTATAGAAAGTGGATGATAGAGTACTATGCGAGATTTCAACCTATTTGGGTAGGTTCTAAGGAGCTCAGTTGCAGGATTATGTGTTCAGGGCTTGTTTACTTTTCTAGGAAACTTCCAGACTGTTTTCCAGATTCGCTGTGTTACCATTTTTTGTTCTTACCAGCAATGAATGAAAGTTTCTGGGCTCCATATCCTTGCCTGTGTTTGGTGGTGATAGTGTTTCAAATTTTGGTTATTCTGGTAGGTGTGCAGTAGTATCTCTCTTTTCTTCTTTTTCCTTTTGATACTAGGATTGGACCCAGGACCTTCTCATTGAATTTTATCCCGAGCCCACTTTTTATTTTGAGAGAGATCGTCTTTCTTTTTGCTAAATCACTCATTTGCGCAGGTTGGGTTTGAACATGGGGTATTTCTGCATCGACTTCCCAGAGTGCAGATTATGAGCATGTGCCACTATACTCAGCTTCATCTCTGTTCTACTTTCCGAGTTTGCATACTCTGGTTCCTCTTCCGATTGTATAAATCTTTTGACTTTCACTTTTCCAATTTGCAATAAGGGGGTGATAATTGTACTGATTAAGGATTAAAATACTAGTGCTTAGAACAGAATATTTAGGAGACGGCTGTTTTAAAAAAAGTTTCTTATATTTTACTTGTAATTCCCTATAAATTTGTTGCTATTTTTCTTTTTTACTTTGGCCTTTCCATAATCTTTGGCTTTAAATCTAATCTAGAATTTGAACAACTTTCTCTGAATTTATTGGTTTTCACTATTTTGCAGAACCCATCTAGTTTTGCTTTGTTCTAAGAATAAGGTCTGTGAAGATATCATCTTGTTTGTTTAGTTGTTGGTGGTGATGTTTTTCCCTTGCTTCCTGAAGTAGCACCTGCTCCCCAATATAGTACATTCTGTTATCTTTTTAAAAAGGTTTTTTTGAGGATTTGTGGAGATAGCATAGGCTCTATATGTTCTGTAGATCTGAATTTTGAGTTTTAGGTCACTTAATTAAACTTCTTGAACCTCAGCCTCTTCATTTGTGAATTAGTTTTGATACAAGTGCTTAACATTGCTTGATAAATATGTAGAACATAGTGAATTCCAGTTCTCTTCTGTCTCTTGGGTACTTGTTATGCTCTTCTCAATTACTTCTTAAAAATGCTCACTGACTATATGTATAGAGATCATTGAAATATAGATAGGGATATAAATGTTTATATTACAGCTTATATTTGGGTAAATGCCTTCTAATGTAGTGGTATGGTGAAATATTAGAACAAAGACTATTGTATCACTACTTCTGTGTGTATATGGGTTTGTTGTGTGTAAAGGTATATATGTATATATATTAATGGATATTGTATATGTTAGGAGGAACTCATGTCTCTAGTTTCTAAAGTTGTTCAGAAGTTCTGTTGCAGTGAAAAAGGGAGAAAAGCTGTTTATTGTTTTTAGACAAGTATTTCAGGTTTACAAATGGGTTATCAAAATATGTGGTGAATGTTTAAATTTGAATAATGTTTTCAGTAAAGGACACATAACTGACCATTCATACCGTGTAAAATACTACGTGTCTCTTTGAACTTGTTTTTCCCATTGTTGTTGACACCTTCTGAAGCAGTTCTGAAAGTCTACATTTGTGAATGTCTTTACATGTGATGAAATATATTGGATGTTGTTACTGAGTGTCATCCAGTGGAAAGGAAGGGTCAAAAGAAAAAAAAAGTACAGGGCTGGATGAATGGCAGAGTGATGGCCCTGAGCTGAGTGCCCCTGAGCTGTATTCACCAGCACCACATAAAGCAGGGAGGCAGGGGCAGGTAGATTGCCCTGCGACCAAGGCCACCCTGGGCTACAGAGTGAGACCCTGTCTCAAAAAAAAAAAAAAAAAAAAGAATTAAGCTCGTTTAATGTAGTGATTCACTTATTTGGTTTTGGATATAAGTTTATCACAAGAAAATGATTGATACAATGACAAACTGAATGTTTTTTGAATGTACAAACATTTACCTTTGTGTACTCAGCTAAGGAATATGAAATTTAACTTTTGTCTTTTTCTTTCTCACATTTTCTAGCCTTATGGATTTCATTGTTAGAGTTCTCTTCTTATGTGGACTGGTGGGTGAAACCACATTAAAGAATCTCAACAAAGATGTAGTAAGATACAGGAAAAAAGAACTTTAGGCAAATCACCTCAATAAAGGGCTCTGCTGTACCCAGAGAAGAGGCATCAAGATACGGTCACTCGAGTTCATTCTGGGGGTGGGAAACTGAACTTACAAGTGGTGATTTTAGTGGTGAAGTGAGTCACATTTAGAAAATTAAATATGTTAAATATTGTGTGATTTCTCCGATTTGGGAAACCCAGAACACAGGCTTTCTATAGAACCCAATGAGTGTGTGATAGTGGGAGTTATGGGGGGAATGCGGAGGGTATGGGATGGTCAAAAATGAGGAGGGGAAGGGATCATAATATTAATGCAATATGTATGTGCACAAAATACTCAAGTTCATTATAAACATTATGTATTGCACATACATATTAATAAAAATGGGGAAAAGGCAAGCCTAGCGGTACAGGCATGTAATCCTAGCACCCCACGAAGCTAAGGCAGGAGAATTGCAAGTTTGAGCCTAGCTTGGATGTCCAAAAAAAGTGTACTAGTCTTTGCTTGATTCACCAGATCTGTCACTGCAACGTCTGGCTCTTCTATGAAATCAGAGTGAGCACGATAGGCAAATGTTCTGAATGATTCAGGACATTGAAGCAGTCTTGACAGTATAACAAAAGATGGTCATGGAAAAAGACTTCCAGAACTGCTTCAGAATGTTTCAAGAATGATGGAATAAGTGTGTTTGAGGTGAGAAGGAGTATATTGAGGGCGTTGTTTCTTTTCTTGTAATAATTTTTAAAAATCTAGACATTCACTATTTTTAAATCGCACCTTGCGTCCTGAGTATCTTTGCTTTTTCCCAGTAGATACTGGCTTTGGTTTTAGAAAAGTGTAAAGTGGTTATAAATGAGAAAAAGGTTTTTGTAATGTACTTGCTTCATTGAAGTTTAGATTGGGTTTACTTTTTTTCTCTCATACAATAGCGTCTTGATCACACTTAAGCCCAGAGCTGCCTGCTTGAAGAAGAGTTGGAGCGGCCGTAGTCCTTTTAAACTTTTTGGAGACATTATATTGTTTTCCAGTGATGGAAATTTTTTGGTACAAGGTGTAGAATTGGGATTTCAGTAGCCCTAAAAGATAGTTGCCTTTTGGATGCATCTGAGTTTTTTATAAAAACTTAATTCAGCAGAGTATCTTTTTGGACGGTTGGCACATACCTTTACTATTTAAGTTGACTGACTTTAGTGATGTTCAGTGTTGACCTCTAGTTTATATCAAATATTTGGTTTTATTAATAAAACACTTTTCTGTACTTATAGTAAGCTTACATTAAGATCTGCTTTTAGATGTCATGTGTGTTTCAAAGATTCAATATACTTATTCAAAGTTTTTATTTACCTTCCAGGTTTTTCTAACTATTGAATGCTCAAAGATAGTTTTGCTGTAGCAGAGAATTTTTTCTAATCTTGGCTGTAGTAGTTTATTTACCTATTTATTTTTTGTGGTACTGGAGGTCAGGCCTGGGGCCTTCACATGGAGATACATCTCTAGCTGATTTTTGATTTTGAGACAGGGTCTCTGTTATGGTTTGGATCTCAGGTGTCCCCCCAAAAGCCTCATGTTTTTCGATGTTGTGGATTACCTAAGAAATCATGTGCTGTTGGGAGATGGGCCCCAACTGTAACGGGCAAATACCTGGGGCTTAATCGGGAAAGGATAGATCACTGAGGCTTGGCCTGGAAGATTTGGATCACTGGGACAGGACTTGGGAGAGTATACCCTAGTTTTGCCCTTCCTCCTTCACTTGACGTCCTGTACATGATGCTGTGAAGAGTAGTTCTGTCTTCTGCCCTTGCCGTGCTTCTGTCATTGCTGGCTGCCCATGAATGGACTGTTACCTTCTGAAGTTGTTAGCTAAAATTTTTCCTCATCTGAATTGTGACTGTTGGTTATTCTGTCCCAGCAACAAAGCAGAAATTGGTACCTTGGAAGTGGTCATTGCTCTGACTTTGCCTATGTAAATTAAAAGCCTTTGGAACTGGTTTGTGAGAAGTGTTTGGAAAGGTTTGAAGATACTAGCTGGAGAGGCCTTTCAATGCTGTATGCTGAGATTGTTGAGAGATTCTGGTCAAGTTTAGAAGACCAGAATGCTGATGAAAGTGTGGATTGGAAAGACCAGCTCAGGAAGTGTCATAAGGGAAGGAGGATAGCATTGACAGTTGGTCTAAAAACCATACATGCTATGCTGTGGCAGAATGTGTGCCTGTGTTTTGCCCTTTTCTAGAGACTTTGCATAAAACTGAGATTAACAGAAGTTGACTACTTAATCTGGTGGAGGATATCTTAAGGCAACTCATTGTTCATGCTGTCATTTGGGCAGTGCTTGTGACTTTCAGTCAAATCTGAATAAATGGCAGAGAAAAATGATATAAAAACTTTACAGTTGTGCCTAACTAAAAGGGCCTGCAGAGATGAAGCAGAACAACACAGGGAAATTAAAAAGATTAGCATTAAAAAGAAGCCAAGTACCTGGAGCAGGACTGCTTTGAAAGGGTTTTAGGAAACCAACAGAACCCTACCTTTACTAATTAAAAAGTGGAGAGGCAAACGGTCTCACTCTGAAAATGGTACCTTAGGGAATTCTGTAGGGCCAAAGAGAAAAATGCTTGTTGGGAATTCAGTCATTTTGGAACTCAGGGCTCCACGGTGATTGTCCAAGTGGGCCAAGTTACTGCCCAAGCCAGTGATGGACCTTGGCGACATCCACATGATCCTGTAGATTGCAAGAGATGTGGGTTCATGAAGGCCTCCACCCAGCTTTCAGGGGAAGGCCTTGAAGGCGAGGCCGTGTGCCCCTGGGAGGGCAGTGCATGAAATTGTGAAGGAGAAGCTTGAAGTGCAGAGGAGACCCTGGTGAAAGATGCCAGAAACGTGGATCATCAGCTGAGAAAAAGCTGTAGGTTCTAAGCAGATCCAGCGTAAAGGAGAGAAGGTGGAGGTTGCAGCCAGAGGCAACGCTGCAGTGGTGGGGCCCACCCAAGCTCTTTGGAGCTCACATCTCACCACAGTATGCTGGATCCAGAGCTACAGAATTTAATGAAACTGCGGGATTTGCTTCCTATGCTGCTGTAGCTCTTTTTTGGAATGGGCATGTTGGGAGTGCTTACCTCCTCCTTGAATTTCACGAGAACTCACTGCTAAGAGTTTTCTTGAATCTCAGAAGAGACATTGGACTTTTTAGCAATGCTGAAACTGTTAAGCTTGACAACTCTTAGAGATGAACTGAGTAAGTTTTGCTTAAGGAGGTGGGTGTGAGTCTTTTGGAGGCCAGGGACGGAATGTTACGGTTTGAATCTGTAGTGATTTCCACAATCCTCATATATTTGGATGGGATGTTGTGAATTGCCTATGGAGTTACGTGCTTTTGGGAATTGGGGCCTGCCTGGAAGAGATGGATGCCTGGGGCTTAACCTAAAAGGGGCAGATCACTGGGACAGGATCTAGTGTACCCTCCTTTTACCCTTCCTTGACTTCCTGCCCATGATGCTGTGAACAACTCCTTGGCCTCTTCCTTCGCAGTATGCTTCCGTATTGGCTGAGTGCCCGTGAATGGACGGTGACTTTCTGAAACTGTAAGCTAAAATGGATCTTTCCTTTCCTAGATTGTGTATATCTGGTATTCTGCCTCAGCAACGAAAAGTAACTAAGACAGTCTTCTTGCTAAGTCACTAAGTTAGCCAGGCTGTGCTCAAACTTGAAGTCCTCTTGCCTCCACTCCACCTCCCCCCAAGTGCTGACATTTACAGACCTGTGCCACTGAGCCTGGCTGCTTTCCTAGTTTCTGGACATTTATGGAAGCAATGTGAGAGCTTAGGCTCTGGAGCCCAGCCTTGGTTCTTTTTAAATGCTAGAAGTTCCCCTTTTTATGAGAATGATAGTATTTACTTCATAAGGTGCATATGGGAATTAAAATAGGTTACTATATGTAAATATCTGGAACTGTGCCTTATAGGACCTGCTGTGTGTTTTTTCTTTTAAATTTTGGTGGCTGTATCTAGGAGAGTTACAAATGATATTAACTGACTAAGGGCTTGAATTGTTTTTCCCATTTTATTGATATGTATAAGTGCAAAATTTAAGGTTTACATTGGTTTGGGGCATTTTGTGCACATATCTAGTCAAGGTAGTAAGACCTTCCCCCTTTTCCTTTTGATCCACCCCCTACCCACTCCCACAACCCACCCTGGGCTTGAATTGTTAAAAGAGGAAGGCGGTATGATGTGCTGGCTGATACGTATTTGGGCGTGTACTGAAGATGTGTTCAGTATTGGGAACACAAAGTAACATCTTTGTCTTTGCATGTTTCATGAAGTTTTTAGTAAGTCATTTTACTTTTTATGTATTTTGGGGGGTACAGGATCTCTGTCTACACTGGTCCTGAACTCACTACGTAGCCCAGGCTGGCTCGAACTCATGATATTCCTCCTGCCTCAGTCTCCCAAGTGCTGGGATTACAGGAGTGCGACATTTTAGAATAATGACATAACTACTATAGTAAGGATGTGTTAAGTACTGAGTAAAAACAGGGAAGGGAGTTGTGAGTACAGAGGAGATAGATTCGTTGAAGGTAATAAGAGAAAGCTTCTCAAAATAAAGTAGCATTTATGATCAATTTTAAAAGAAGTAGTATGAAGGGAATGTTAGAGGGATAAACATCCTAAATCAGGGTACTTGTGTGTGCAGATACATGTTGGTCTTGAAAAACATTGCAAATTCAGGATGCAGAGAAAAGTGCTTCAAAGGAGCTGAAATTCAGGGTGTGTGCAGAAATGGTTATATTTGAAGCTGAGATAATGGACAAGGAAAAGGACAGCTATTACTTTTTTGGGATGGGGTCTTAATCTGTAGTTCAGGCTGGTCCTGAAACTCACTATGTGCCAAGGCTGACCTTGGACTCACAGCAGTCCTCCTGCCTCAGCGTCTGGTGTGCTGGGATTACAGGCATGTGCCCGCCACGCTTGGTTTACGTGGCGCTGGGGAAT
>PVKB01006367.1:0-39397 GCA_004027205.1 Ctenodactylus gundi | reverse complement strand
GGTACTGGGGAATTGAACTCTGGTACTTAGATCTTAACTGCTGGAGCAATTCCTCCAGCCCATCTGAGCTATTTTCCAGCCAGGGACAGCTATTCTTTTGAGAAGTTTGGACCTGGTGTTAGTGGTAGGAAGCCCTCATAAGTTATGCTGTGACTAAAGTTGTATGTAGAAAGATCTGAAGCTTATACCTAGTGATGAATTCTTGTTTTTCAGTAGTGGGGATTAAGCACTGAACTTGGTGCATGCTGGTCATTATCACTGAGCTACTGCATTCTGCAGCTAGTTGTGTGAACTTATGAAAGCCTATTAGGTTATTTTGAGAGGTAGAAACAGAAGTTGGTGAATCTGAGGGATGAGAGAAACTGACAAAATGAAAACTTTTTTTTGAGACGAAGTTTCTCTCTGTGGCCCAGGCTGGTCTTGAACTCACTGTGGAGCCCAGGCTGGCCTTGGACTCACAGCAGTCCTCCTACCCTCAGCCTCCTGAGTGCTGGGATTACAGGCACGCGTCACCATGCCTGGTTTATGTGGTGCTGGGGAATCGAATTTGGGTACTTAGCGTTTGATTTAATGCTTGCTAGGCAAGTGCTTTAACCGCTGAGCCATTCCTCCACCTGGACAAGGTGAAAATTACCTTTAGGTTCCTACTTCGCTCAACTGGATGAATGTTTATTAATTCAAATAGATAATAGACGAACTTTTTCAGAGTAGTTTGTGCTGCAGGAAGGTGGGAAGTGAAATGGAAATAGTTATTTCAGTTGTGTTGCTTACGAGGTAATTTGAGCTTCGTGTAAGTAAAAATGTCCAGAGGCACTTGGAAATTCAAGCTTTGGGACTGCAGGAATGGCTCAGCATTTAAAATGCTTGCCTTACAAGTGCAAGGCCCTTGAGTTCGATTCCCCAGCACCCATATAGGGCTGGGCACTCGGGAGGCTGAGGCGGGTGGATTGTCCTTGAGTCCAAGACCAGCCTAGGCTACAGAGTGAGAGCCCCCCCCCCAAAAAAAAAAAAAAAAGGAAATTCAAGGTTCATCCCTGAAGATTTGAAAGGCAGTGACATTGGTAGAGAAGTTCAGCTAGTGGATAAAGATGTTGGCTCCAGAATCAGGCTCTCTTGAGTTCTAGATTTTTTTTTTCACCACATGAATCCTATGACCTTCGGCAGCAATACTTAATTTGTCTTGCTTCATAATTACTACCTAATTTATTAGATTATTGGAAACAGGTATGTTATGTATTTAGAATGTTTCTTAATGTAACATGAACAGTTTGTTTTGATGGTTCGGGACATTGAATTCAAGGTTTTATGCATGAGTCACTCTACATATGTAGTGTATCTACATCACCTTCCCTCCCTTGGGGTACTATTGATTGAACCCAGTGCCTTTGTCCTGAAATACCCATAGTCAACACCTTCCCCTCCTTTTCTTTTTTTGGGGTACTGGAGTCCAGCCTAATGCCTTCCCACTGATCTATATCTTCAGCTTTGTCCCCCCTCCCCCCAGTTTTTTATTTTTTCCACCATTTTTATTAATATATAAATGTAATACATAGTATTTAAAATGAATTTGGGTGTTTCATACACATGTATCATATCGACTTTACAACAATCCCTTCCCATTTTCTACCCTCCCACACCCTCCCTATCCCTTCCCCCAACTCCGACTATCACTTCATGTGGTTCCAAAGAATGTCTGTGTTCTGGGTTTTCCACGTCAGAGAAACCATACATTGCTTAACATACTAATCTTTCGCACCTAAGTCATTTCACTTAAGTCACCACTCCAACTCAGCTTCCTATGCATCGAATGGGTTCGCAGTAGTTAAATATTGATGCTGCTTCTCTGAATCCAATCAATCTCTTTAATGGGATATTTACCAGAAGTTTTTTTTTTCTATTTTTTTCTATATCTTTGTTGTTATTGGTAAGCCTGGCCTTACCCACCAGTTCACATTAGAAAATAACTATAAGTATGTAGTTCAAAAGACTAGTAAATATGGGAAAGAAGAAAAAAAGTTAAATTTCAAATGCCTTAGCTGAATACTGGAAGGCACATACTTGTACATTCACAGGGTTGTCTTTTTATCAGTCAGTTTTCTTAGGATAAATGTTAATCAGTGACCTAATAAGTGAATTGCTACAATAAAACAAAACTATATCACATTGCTACATTAAATGAACTTAAATCTATACCACATAAATATACTTGAAGTGACAAATATGAAAGCAAATTTAGTTATTTCAGAATTTTTTAACTTTCATAACTTATTTACTCATATTTCACTGATTACTGGCATACATTTTTCTCAGTTCATTCTCCTCTAGCTGTTGTCTCTTTTTCTCTGGGGTCACTGGTGTCGCTGCCTCCCTTTCATTTCTAAGTTTCCTTTAAGTATTCTCTGCAATACTGGCTCAGTGGCTGCAAATTCCTTTAAGTTGTCTATATCATGGAGAGTTTTAAGTTCTTCCTTTAAATTAAAAAATAATTTTGCTGGATATAGCAGTCTTGGTTGGCATTTATGTTCTTTTACTGCTTGGATGACATTGCTCCACGATTTCCTTGCTATTAGAGTTTGGATTGAAAAATTTGCCGTTATCCTGGTGGGTTTATCTTTGTAGGTCACCTTTTGTTTTTCTCTTACCACTTTTTAGTATTTTCTCTTTGTGTTGGGTTTCTAGAATTTTAATTATGATGTGTCGTGATGAGGGTCTCTTCTGATCAAAGTTGATTGGTGTTCTATATGCCTGCAAAAGTTCCATGTTCATTTCTTTTCTTAGATTTGGGAAATTTTCTTCCATTATTTCATTGAACATGTCCTTTAAGCCTTTTGTTTTGTCCTCAGTCTTCTGGACTCCCATAATTCTGAGGTTGTTTCTCCTTGAATCATCTATCAGCCTTTGTAATGATTTGCTTTCTTTATTTACTTTGTGTTCTTCATGGCCTGTATGTTGGAGATCAGTCACTTTATTTTCTAGGTCTGACATTCTATTCGAAAGTTGTTTAAAGTGGTTGCTTGTTATTTCCTGCATGTTTTTGATTTCCTGAATATCTGCATTCAATTTTTCTATATCTCTGTTGCGTTCTGCTCTAATTTCTTGTATTGTCTTCATTATCTTCTGGTATATTTCTTCTCTGGTCTCTAGTTGCTTTTCAAGGCTTGTTTTTTGCTTAGCTGTGTGTTGGTGTAGCTCTTGCATTGTCTGTTTTATTTCCTGCTTTAATTTCTGCAGTAATTGACTGAATTTCTGGGCCCAGAAGTTACCATCATTTTTGCCATTTTCATTTTTGATTTCTGCAATTTCATTATCCCTTTTATCATCTTCTGGGGTGTCAGGCCTTTTTGTAGGAGATCTCTTACCACGTTTTCCCATGGTTCTGCTACTTTTGGCTGTCTCTCGGGCTGAGGTTCTGGCCTCCGGACCTTCCTCGGTCTGTGGTCTGTGGGTGCCGGCAGATCGGGTCTGCACCGAGTCGACTGCTTTTTCCTCCTTTTCCGATGTGACTTAAGGATTTCTGACCCACCCGCAGCCTCCTCTCCGTTGTTATGTGCTCCATCCTCTCCCAGTCCTCTCCCAGCTTCGTCAGATGTTCAGGTCCTCGCGGCCTTTCCTCCGTCTGCAGCTGTCTGCGGCTCCAGCCTTTTGCAGCTGGCCTGCCGCAGCTTCCTGGGGCATGGGGATTTATTTTTTTTTTTTTTCCTCTGCTTTCGGTGATCCTTTGGAATTTCTGGCCTCCTTTCAGTTGTTGGGGATGCTCCTCTCTTTCCTAGCTACACCAAACACATTTTTTCTAACTAAATTCTTGACTTTTTAAGTGGGTCGATGAAGGGACATTGTGCAGTGCTGTCACTCAGCCACCATCTTGACCGGAAGCCACACTTGTTCCCATTTTTGGTTTTGAGACAGGATCTTACTAAGTTGATAAGTTAGCCAGGCTGGGCTTGAACATGTGATATCCTGCCTCATCGAGCTGAGATTACAGGTCTGTGCTGCCAAATCTGGCTTAACTTTTTTTTTTTTTTTGAGACTGGGTCTCACTCTGTAGTCCAGCCTGGTCCTGAACTCTCTATGGAGCCCAGTCTGTCTTTGGACTCACAGCAGTCCTCCTGCCTCAGCCTTCTGAATGCTGGGTTTACAGGTGTACACCACCATACCCGATGTATGTGGTGCTGGGGAAATCAAACTCTGGTACTTAGTGAACTTAAGTACTTAACGCTTTATGCAGTGTTTGCTAGGCAAGCGCTTTAACCCCTGAGCGGTTCCTCCAGTCCCTGGCTTAACCCTTTTTTTGAGATGTAGTCTTATAAAACCTATGTTGGACTCTTAACTTCTTTTTTTCCTGCCTTGGCTGAAAGTGTGCTTGATTTACAGGCATAAGTTGAGTAAACTTCCAGGTCCAGCTCTTTTTTTCTTTTATTTTTGAGACAGAGTCTTGATAGATTGCCCAGGCTGGCTTTGAATTTGCGATCTTCCTTAATCAGCCTCACAATGTTAAAGGCATGAGCCATCCATCATGCCTGCCTGACTGGTGCTGATGTTTTAAATTATAAAGTTAGTAAGTGTCTGAAATATGAGAATACTGAGATGAATTTAAAACTTTCTATAGCTTTACACCTCAGTTTGGAAAGGTTTCTAAAGGAGGTGTTGTCTCAACTGAGATTTGAAGGAAACAGAGTTAGGGAACTAGTAGAATGTACAGTATGGTCAGCATAAAGGATGAACTGAAGCAAGTAATCTTTACTTAAGCAGTCTGGTGTTAGAGTGCATGTAAAGCATGAGACAAAGGGAGTATTGAGAGCCTGAGGATGTTAGGCTTGTCCTTTTTACATAGTGGTTACTATATCTTAGGTATAAGAACTCCTATTTTATGTATGTATGTGTGTATTTTTCATTTTTCGAGGCAGAGTTCCCTGTGTTATCCAGGCTGTTCCCAGTTCAGTATATAGCCCAGTGAGTACATTGTGGCCTTGAACTCAGACAAGGCCTGACTTGAGCTCTTACCTCAGCCTCCTGAGTGCTGGAATTACAGGCATGCGCCACCACACCCGTTTTTTATAGAACTCAGGACCTTGCACGTGTGAGGCAAGCACTTTAATCACTGAGCTGTGCGCCTAGTCTAGAACTCCCATTTTTAAAGTAAAAAAAAAAAAAAAAAAAGACCCTATTTTAGAAGCCGTGTTTTCGTATTGATTAATGGAGAAAAATCTTGTTGAATGCTACTGCTTTCAAGTATTTCTTAACTCTAGACCTCTTTTATCTGGGCTAGTGTTCCAAATGCTCCAGCCCCTTAAGCCTCTTTTATGTATGTTTTTGAAAAATACTACAACTTAGGCTTTGAGCTTTTCTCACTGCTGGCTTTGATTTGAGATATTTGGGGTACGCAGTGTTAACAGGTTAGTTAATACTCTAGTTTATTGTCTCACTTGAAAAGTTTTGTTGCAGAGCTCTCTTTACTCTTACTTATTTTTGGTCTTATGAGTTTAATATCCTCTTTCTGTACTGAGTTTCCAGTGGGAACTTGGGGAGGAACAGGAAAATGTGAATGTATTTTGTATATTTCTTCTACTTGTATTTTCTTTAAAAATTGGAAATCTAGGGGCTGAGAGTATAGCTCAGTGGTAAAAGTGCGTTATTAACATGCAGAGGGCTTTGCTTTCCTGCCCAGTACAACGTAAGCTGGATATGGTGGCACACAGCTGTCATCCCATCCTGAGCTAGGAGGATTACCTGAGTTTTGAGGCCAGCCTGGGTTACATAATGAGTTCAAGACCAGCCTGGACTACTATAGAGCATGAACCTGACTCAAAAGTAAGTAAGTAAATAAATCTATAGTTGTAACCATACTATTTTGTTGGTCATTTAAGTACTCAGTCCTTAGAAATGTCTATAACTATTTATGGAATATATAATAAATTTCTGAGGAGGCTGAGAAGAGGATCACAGTTTGAACCCAGCCTGGGCAACTTAGTCACTTAATGAAAACCCGTCTCAAAAATAAAAACAAAAATGGACTGGGGATGCATATAGCTCGTAGCCCTGAGGTCAGTTGTTAGTATTGCATAATTACGGAACAACAACAAAATCACCCCCCCCCCCCAAAAAAAAAGAAAAAAAACAGGTTTCTGCAATAAAGTGCTATATAGAGTAATGGGCAGACAGGCATGGAGGTGCTTTTCTGGTTTATACCTTGTAGAGCTCATGGTCTCATGAAAAGAATGCCTTTGCCAAACCCTTCAGGGTTGCCATCTTTAAAATGGACTGCTAGTAGTAGCCCGTATCGTCTGATGGCAATGATTCTAGAAAACTTTTGTGAACTATAACTCTTCAAATGCAAGAGACAGAGAAAAGCTGTGATTGGTTTCTGTGGTGCAGAAGAGGAGATAGTAAAGGTATAAATCACAAAGAGAAGGAAGTGTGGAAAGGAGATAGTGGAGATACAAGTGAAAATAAAGCAACTGCTGAGTGAAACAGCTTGGGTGGGGTAGCACTCCTAAAAAGAAGTAATTATGATCCAGGTTGAAATATGTTAAATCAAGATATATTTTAGAAGAATAATTATTGGGGCTGGAAGAATGGCTCACTGGTTCAAGTGCTTGCCTAGCAAGTGCAAAGTCAAGTGCTGAGTACCCAAGTTCAGTCCCCCAGCACTACATAAGCGAGGCATGGTGGTGCATGCCCTTAATCTCAGCACTGGGGAGGCTCAGGCAGGAGGATTACTGTGAGTCCAAGGCCAGCCTGGGCCCCATAGTGAGTTGGGGACCACTTGGGACTACAGAGAGAGACCCTGTGTCAAAGAAGAAGAAGAAGAAAAAGAAACATTTATGCTTATTAGAGGAAATGAAATAAATTTTAGACTGAGATGGCCTTGTTTTTGGAATTTTTTTGTGGGCACCAGGAATTGAAATCTTCATGATTTGTGACTTTTTTACTTTGATTTATGAAGTAGGAGAAAGAAAAGTAAGATAAAAGATGTGGTACAGAGCATTGGTTGTCAGCCATTAGAATTATCGGGGAACTTTAAAAAATTACCATTTTGGCCCCAGTATTCCAACGTAAATGGTCTAGAGTGGAGCCTAGACATACTTACTATCCCCTTGAATATATGACAGCTGGTTCAAATTTTCAGCTAGGTTTAGGGGTTCTGATTTAAAACATAAGACTTTAAATGAGGATGCTTATTTGGCATGTCTCGGATAATGAGAGACAGTTTTTGAGTTTAATAATAATCATTAGCCTTAAACATTTTTCTTCCCCCCCCCCCCCCCCATTTTGGCAGGGTCTCACTCTGTAGTTTAGGCTGGTCCTTAACTCACATATGTAGTCCAGACTGGCCTTGAACATACAGTAGGTCTCTTGCTTCAAGCCTTTTGAGTGCTGGGATCACAGGCGTGCTCCACAATGCCTGCTTTTCGTGGTGCTGGGGAATCGAAATCAGGGCCTTGCCCATACTAGGCAAGCCCCCAGCCCAAACATTTTTCTTTGTAAGAAAAACTTCACTATTTTAGATGTTGTAGTTGTTGAATATATATATGAATATATATATATATATATATATATATATATATATATATATATATATATATGCCAAAATACCCTCGTAGCAGCAGGAATATATCAAAGGCAAAATTTCTGTTGCTTTCTGTTTTGTCGTTTTTGCTAAAATTTATCTTTGGTTGATTTTTTAGTAAGCAAAAGTATCTGGTACTTTTTACTCAAAATGCTACTGTTGTGTTGAGGAGAGTATGTTCAGACTGGATATAGGAGGGAAAAGGAAAGAAAAGGGAGGGAGGGCAGAGATCAGGGCTATCTATATCAGCTTAGCTTATTTAATGCCTAAAAATGATTTTGGCTCATGTTGTATTAAAAACAAACTTTTATGAGAGTATTGCATTTCATTGCATTGAGGGTCGACCAAAACCGTATAAAGTGGTTGACATATCAAAAAATGTTTTTGAAGCAGTGGTGATAAAACAAGTTAAAGTGCTTGTTTTCCTAGAACTTGTCATTTGGTGGGAAGAACTTCTTGCACATATACACATGCATGCAGGCACAAATACACACCAATCATTCCTTGAAGGAGGTTTGGATAGTTTCTGTGTTTCGTGAATGTAGACATTTACTATAGACATCTGAATACAAGTTTTTATGTGAACATAAGGTTTTTAGTCTGTTGGGTAAACAAGCCTAGAAAGAAACTTGTAATACATAATGATTTTTGACAAAGGAGAAAACCATTCAGTGAAAGAGCATTCTTCAGTAAGTGGTGCTGGGAAAATAAGAGATCCAAATGCAAAAGAAAAAGTTTGGGGGGAGGAGAAAATGATTGAGTCTTTACCTGACACCATGCAACAATTAAAATGGATGAAATAACTAACTGCAAGAATGACAACTAAAATATCTTAGAAGAAATCTTATGGGAAAAGTTTAATGGTAGTGCACTTGACAGTCATTATTTTGAGATATAATTAAAGGCAAGAGCTCCACAAGACAAAGAAAAATTGGGCTTAGTGGAAAGTTAAAAAAAATGTGCATCAAAAGTTAACATTATTACCAGATAAGAGTGTGTATAGCATGGGAACAGACATCTGCAACACATATTTCCTCGAGGAATGGCACAGCGGGTTAAAGCGCTTGCCTTCCAAGCACTAGTCCCTGAGTTGTATTCCCCAGCACCACATAAAGCTGAGTGTGGTATCCCAGTACTCGAGAGGCTGAGGCAGGCGGATTGATCTGAGTTCAAGGACAGCCTGGGCTGTACCAGTGAGTTCAGGGTCAGTCTGGGCTACGAGTTAGGCCCTCTCTCAAAAAAAGAAGAAAGAGAAAGAAAAAAAATGTATTTGCAAATCATATATCTAATGTGAGGGTGGGAAACTTTTTGTCTCTAAGGGCCATTTGAATATGACATCATTTGTGGGCTGTACAAATTTACCAACTTTTGAAAATAAACCTGCTGTATTTGGCAGACATTTAATAAATTCACTAATAATATGATGGGTGAAACTTTTTCTCATTGGTAAGTCTTGGCTGGGCTGGAACAAATGATTTCATGGGCCATGTGACCCATGTGGCAAGACATTCCCTATCCTGTGATAGGAGTTAGTATCCCGGATACATAGAGACCACCTAAAATTCAGCGATTAAAAATTCAAAAATAAATGTCCAACCAGACATTTATCTGGAGAAGATACTTAGTGGAGCAACAAGCACAAAAAAAGATACTAACAGGACATCAAAGTATAAACCCAGCTTAGGCACCTTTGTGATTTAGCAAGATCTGTCTGAAAAACAAAAATAAAAATGGACTGGTGATGTAGGTTAGTGTTGAAGACCCTGGGTTCAATGTTTGGTACCATGAAAAGTCACTAAAAATATAGTCGTACAAATACATCTGGGTGAGTTGATTCTTTCTTGAAAGATAAAATTGCAGTTGAAAACTACTCTTAGATTGTTTCATAATCATCTTTGGGTTCTAATTCCACTGGAAATGACATGACATATTACAGATGGCATTCACAGAAGAGATGACAGCACAGCTCTGCATGGTGTGCTCACACCCAAACCAAACAAACCTTTGAGCTGTGTCAGATACTGGGAAATGGCGGTGATTCCCCAAACACCATGTAAGCACTTGGCTGAGACAGGATTGCCATGAGTTTGAGGCCAGCCTGCGGTACATAGTGAGTTCAGGACCAGCCTGAACTAGATAGAGCAAGACGCTGTCTCAAAAAACAATAACAACAACAACAAAAAACTGGAAAATATTTAGGCTTCTGTATTTTAAAATAAAATATTTCAGTATGCTCACATTAAAAAAGTGCTCAGTATTGTGGACGAAAACCATAATTACTACATTTTATACCAAAAGAATGACTATTCAAGTGTTAGTGAGAATGTGGAGAAATTGGAATTTCTGTGCACAGGGACAGCTATTACGGAAAACAGTATGGATGTTTTTCAATAAAAGTACTATTATATGATGCAGCAAATCTGTATCCAAAGAATTGAAAACAGGGAATCAGATACTTGTGTATCTGTTCATAGCATTTTTCAAAATAAACCAAAGGTAGAAGCAAACTTGAGTGTCTGTTTATGGATGACCAGATAAAAGGAAGAAAATTATGACACATGCTACACAGGGGGTGAACCTTGAAGATATGTTAATTGAAGTAAGCCTGTCACTGAAGGAAAAATACTGAATGATTCCATTCAGATGGGGTTCTTAGGATAATCAGATTCAGAGACAGAAAGTAGAATTGTGGTTGCCAAGGGTTGAGGGGAGGAGTTAAAGGAAGAGTGTCTTTTGCCTAATGTGTCTGCTAAATTTATCTATAATTTCTTTTTAAACTCTTAATGCATAGGTTTTGCAACATAAAAACTGCTGTGGCTAGGTGGTGGTGATAATGTGAATAGTGAACAGTATGCTTCAATGGTTAAAATAGTAAATTTTATGTTACATGTATATTTTACCACAATTTAAAAAACAAATAATTTTAAAATATTTTGAATAATCACATTTATGCAGTTCTTTCTATGGATTCTTTTCTGCTCCATTGAGCTGTATTCATTGCCAATACCACACTTTTTTTTTTTTTTGCGGTACCACGGCTTTTTAGTATGTCCTAAATCATGTGGTATGATCTGCCTGACTTTATCAGAATTATTATGGCTTTTCAGATCAAGTGTACCTGGAATGTTAATTATGTGCATTTATGTTTCTGGACTAATTTGGGGAGTATTACCATATTTATTATGATGGCTCATCTTCCAGTTCATGAACGTAATTTATTTGTGTCACCTTTAGTTTATTGGCTTTTTTCATCTGTCTGTCTGTCTGTCTATCTATCTAGAGATAGAGTTTTGCTTTGTAGTTAAGGCTGCACCTAAGTTCACTCTCTTGCCCAGACTAGCCTCAAACAAATGGGAGTCCTCCTGCTTAAGCCTCACGTGTACTGGGATTACAGGCTGTGTGCCTGTATGCCTGGTTCATGTGGTGCTGGTAATGAATTCAGGGCCTAGTGCTGTAACCACTGAGCTACACCAGCAGCCTGGTTTATCAGCTTTTTTGTACTTGTCAGCATATCTGTGTCTTATGTACGTTTGTTTAGATACGTATTTAATTATTTTACATTTTTAGAACTATTGTATTGGTTTCTGTAAAGTGTGGCTTTACATCACAAATTGGAAATAAAAGTATGATTATTTTTATAGGTAATTATATTATCTGTATTTGTAAAGAGGGATAATTTCTTTTTAAACTATTATTATTATTATTATCATTATTATTATTATTTTTGAGACAGGGTCTCTTATTCTATAGCCCAGGCTGGTCCTGAACTCACTCTGGAGCCCAGGCTGGCCTTGGACTCAGGGCAGTCAGTACTCCTGCCTCAGCTTCCCAGTGCTAGAATTTCAGGCATGCAGCACTACACCCAGCTTATGTGGTGCTGAGGAATCAACTCAGGTACTAAGCACCTGACTTAGCACTTACTAGCCAAGTACTTTAAAAACTTTAAACCGCTCAGCCGTTCCTCCAGCCCTATTTTAAAAAAAATTTTTTTCTTTTTATCACAGTGAGTAGATCTTGTAGAATGATACTGACTAGGAATGGCAAGTGTGTTCTTCATTGGCTCCTTCTGGATCTGAAGGGGGAACAGGTTTTTTTCTTCCCAGTTGAGTATGGTGACAGCTGTAGGAGTTGTGTCCTTTATTACTTTATCAGGTTGAGGGAATTCCCATCTATTTTTAGTTTACTGAGAACTTTTTTCATGGAAGAGAGTCTTTTGAATAATGTGTCTATTAACTTTATCATCTATAATAGGTTTTTTTAAAGACTGTTGTAACAGTAGTTTACTTTTTTTTGATATTGAACCAATTTCCTGGGATAATCCTAGTTAGTTTCAGTATACTCTTTTATATATATATTGCTAAATTTGATTTATTATTTTATTTGTTGGCTTGATCTTCAAGAGGAATAACATGGTTTATTGTTTTCTTGTGCATTTTCTGGTTTTGTTTGTTTATTCATTCATCATTTTGATTTAACGTCTTGATAATCTGGGCTGCTCCTGAGCTCAAATACTTAAGTCTTAAAAAAAAAATGGCCTAGTATTTTCCCATAATATATATCCTTCAATCTGGGTACTTTAAATTGTCTCCAATTTACTTATAATAACTAATACATTGTAACTGTTATGTGAATATATTTTTTAGGGACTAGTAATGGCACAGTGTTTCCCCTCTGAGGTTTGTGTTTCTATTTTTCTTTGTTACTGGAGATGAAGTCCAGGCTTTTCACACAGAGATACATCTGCAGCCCATTCTTCAGCGTCTCACTGAGTCATTAAGTTGCCTAGGCTGGCCTCAAACTTGGATTCCTCCTCCCTCAGCCTCCTAGAGTGCTGGGAGTATAGGTCTGTGCCATCAGGGCCAGTTAGACCTATATATTTAGAAGCATGTTGATGAATTTTCCAAGTGCTTAGGGTGTTATGTTACATTTCTATTGATTTTTACTTTAAATCTGTTAAGATAAGAGAGCATGCTTTTTAATAGTTTTTATGTTGAGTCCTGGCTTATGACCCAGGAGGGCATGCTTTTTAATAGTTTTTATATTTGAGTCCTGGCTTATGACCCAGGGTATGATTTCTCTTTTTGAATGTTGCTTTGAGACAGGTTCTCGTTCAGTAGTCTAGCCTGGTCCTGAACCCACTTCGTACTCCAGGTTGGCCTCAAATTCATGTCAGTTCTCCTGCCTCAGCCTCCAGACTGCTGGGATTAGAGACTTGTACCTCCACACCCGGCATATTTGCTGCTGGGGAATCAGTTCAGGGCCTTACTTACCCTCTGTGCCATTCCTCTGGCCCTCTTGTTGAACGTTGTATGTGAACTTGAAAAAACCTATATATTCTATCTTTTTCCTCACAATTACTGTTATTAGTATGCATTTGAGATACATAGTTACTATATTCAACTGGAGGAATTGGTGTATGTACAAAGCACTTCTTGATCATTTTTACTTTATCCCTTCCCACTTCTACCTCCATCCCTTTGCCCTTTTTACAAAATCTTTTGTCCTGTTTTATTCTGTCATTTATTTTTTCTTTTTATAATTTGCTTTTTTCTTGTTTTAGAGAAGCATGCAATATTTAATCATCTCTGTGTGATTCATTTTACTAAATGTGATGGTCTTCACATATATCCATCTTCCTGTGACATCAAATTGTGAATGTTTGTTTCTCCTTTCATTTCTTTTAAAAATTTGTTTTGGTGGTTCTGGGGATTGAACCAAGGGCTTTCACACTTAACTGTAACCCCAGCTCATTTTTGATCTTTAATTTTGAGACTTGGTGTTGTGGTTAGGATCTGGAGTGTCCCCCAAAAGTCTCATGTATTTTAATGGAACCATGTGATGTTGGTGGATTAGGGTCTGGTCTGGAGGGGTGGATTACAGTTAAGTTAGGATTAACGGTGTGTAGTGGCCACACCTGGATGCAGGAGGGACTGGTTACTGGGCGGAGACCTGAAAGGATATATAAGCTGCACCTGACTTCCTGGAGGACTGGGACTAGTCTCAACTAGCCTCAGCTTGTCTTCCTGTTTGTCCCGGGAAGCTGCCTCCACCTCTCTCTCTGCCATGGACTTCGATTGTTGCCAGCCACCCGTGAGTGGACTGTGATCTTTGAGACTGTAAGCTAAAGTTTGTGGGTGTCGGGTATTGAGTCACAGCAATGAAAGAGTAACTAAGACACTGGGTCTCATTAGGTTATTTTTTTGCCTGGGCTGTGCTTAAAGTTGGTATTTTTCTTCCTGATGCTGAGATCTCCAGCACTATGCCACCATGCTTGCTATATGTAATTTGAAAATCTGGAAGGTGCATAGATACTTAAGAATGCTTTTGTTTTTCTTCGTGTGAACTGAACTTTTTATAATCATGTGATGTCCTCCTCTATGCCTGGTAATTTTCTGTGCTCTAATCTCTGATCTTAACAGTACTAGATATAATTTTATAAGGTATAACCCTTTTCCTCCTTTACCCTTTTAGGAGGATAAGCGTTTCCCGGAGACATTATGGAAATGGACCATTTGCTTCTTAGGCATGCATCTTAAATCTGTTCTAATATTTTATCTTTTAATTGGCTTAGTTAAATTACTTAATGTCATTGGTATTTTACTTTAGTTATCACTTTTTTTTTGAGGCAGGGTCTCACTTTGCTGTTAATGCTGGTCCTGAATTCACTATGTTGCCTAGACTGGCTTTGAACACTGCAATCCGCTTGCCTCAGCCTCTTGTGCAGGATTACAGGCCTGCATCACCACTCCTGGCTTATGTGGTGCTGGGCCTTGAGCTGCTATGCAGGTGCTTTAACCACTGAGCTATTCCTCCAGCAGTTAATGAATTTGTATTCATTTCTCCCTCTTTTTTTTTCTTCTCAAAGTTAATCATTTTAAGTTACTTTGTTTTAATTTGTATCTTAATATGTAAATATAATACTGTGCTTAAAACAATTACGAATATTGGATTTATTTATTTACTTATCGTCATGCTGGGGATTAAGCCTAGGGCCTTGCTAATGCCAGGCCAAGGACTCTAGACAGAGGTGAATGTGTAACCCTATTGTGTTTGGACTATATTATTTCCCAAAATTGTGAGTTATTAATGTGTGTTAACTAATTAGATATTTCTTTTTTCCAGACCATTTTTATTAATATATATGTGATACATAATGGTTACAGTGAAATTATTTTGTGCATATATATATCACATATATCACATCAACTTTACTATTCCTTTCCATTTTTTGCCTTTCCACTCTATCCCCCCAACTTCCACTATCACACCAATTTGGTTCTATAGAATGCCTGTATTTTGAGTTTCCCAAGTCAGAGAAACCATGTGATATTTAACGTATTTAATCCTCTGCTTCTGACTCACGTCACCACTCAAATCACCACTCTTTAGCTCAGCTTCTCACCCCTAGAATGGGCTGCAGTGGCCGTATCTTGATGCCTCTTCTCTGGGATCAGCAGAGATCTTTACTGGGATGATTTGCTCAGAGTTCTTCCTAATAGCTTACTTTATCTTTGTTGAGATTCTTTAACGTGGATTCACCCATCAGTCCGCATAAGCTACATCTGCACTCGACTTTTAATTTTTGATTTTGAGCCAGGGTCTTGCCGAGTTGGCTGGTCTGGGCTTGAAATTGCAGTCCGCCTTCCTCAGACTCCCAGAGTGCTGGGATTACTGGCCTGCATTACTGTGCTCAGCTGTGTTTGAGGGGGTGTAGATTACAGATATCATGCATCTTTTTTCCTGTTCTGTGTTTATTTTCATGGATGATGATACTTTCTTTTTATGAAAGCAGTGTAGTTGTGAAGTTTTATAATATAATAGATATTTTAATTGATCATACATATTCCAGTTTAACCAAGTGTCCTAATCAGTTGCTTAGAGTAGTTTTATTCTGGTCCAGGTTTCAGCCAGGGAGTATGTATTATATATTTGCAATGTATATTATATTTTTAAATTGACTTTGGCCTTAACATCTTAAATACTGATTTTCTTTTTCTTTTAACAGCTAAACCAGGTGGACAGGTGAAATGTCAGTATATTTCTGCTGTGGATAAAGTTGTATTTGTGGATGATTATGCAGTAGGGTGTAGGAAAGACCTTAATGGAATCTTATTGTTGGACACTGCTCTGCAAACTCCAGTTTCAAAGCAGGATGATGTGGTTCAGCTTGAACTGCCAGTTACAGAGGTAAGTTGAAATAAGTAATATGCTTTTGTATTTAATGTAATCTGTAACTTACTACATGTTAAGTGAAATTAAAGACATGGTATAAGTATTGTAGATGCAAAGAATTGGCTTATAAATCAGCTTTAAATAAATAACTTGTCTTTTCTCTGTATAATTAAATTAGTACTCGTTGAAGTTGTATTTTAGGTACGAACTGTACATTGCCACTGGTTACAGTAAACAACTTTTTCTTTCTAGTACCAGCCCGTGATTCAGTGTAGCTTTGCTAATCTCAACATTAAGGGCAGCTTATTACTTCTAGACAGCTGCTGTAGGTCTAGGAAGGACAGAAAGCCAGCGGAGCACAGGAGCACATCTTTCTGTGTCCACCTTCTATCTTCTTTGTCTTATTTTAAAAATTCTCTTTCTGTCTTTTATAATATCCTATACCCATTGGATAGAATTTAAACATATGGCCATAACCAAATTGAGAGGGAGACAGGGAACGAGGTAGTTTACTTTTTCAGATGAAAAAAGGAATATGTATTAGTGAACATCCAGTGATCTTTGCTGTGTCATGTCTCTTTAATAACCCAGTTTTGTTTCAGCTGTGTTTTTGAGTTGCTAAATTTCCCTCCCTCCCTCCCTTCCTCCCTTCCTTCCATCCAAGAAAGAGTCTCACTCTGTAGCCCAGGCTGCTCCTGAACTCACTATGTAGCTGGCCTTGGACTTTGCAATCCTCCTGCCTCAGCCTCCTGAGAGCTGGAATATAGGTATGCACCACCACACCCAGTTTATGTGGTGCTGGGGAATCAAACTCAATACTTAGCACTTGACTTAGTGCTTGCTTAGCGCTTGCTAGATAAGCGCTTTCACCACTGACTTCTTCCTGCAGGCTCCCTAAATTTTCGTTAAGTTAGTTTTTCAGACTCTCCCAGCTTAATTAAATCTTTTTTTGTGGCGGTGGTACTCACACATGATTTCAAAGTACTTTGCAGAGAACTGGAATTTGAACTATCTTGTAGAATATAAAAGATTAATATGTATTGCTCACTAATAAAGTGAAAAATTATTTGTCTTCAAGATAAGTTGCTGATAATTAATTGTTTTGCATTTAGGTGAACTGTATCCACACAGGTTAAGAAGTTCTAACAAAGACTTCAATGTACAGTTGCATATGGTGGAGTCTTATGGCTAATTGCTAAAATTGGTATCACATATTTCTCAGTTTTAAGACTTGCAAAGATCTGTGTGTAAATTTAAGCACATTTAAATGCTTTTATTTCCATTTTTCTTTTTGGATTTTTAAAAAATACTAAAATATATGCACTTTGATTTCACATTTAATGTCGTATAATAGTAGTCAAATATATCTTAATATTGAGAAGTTGTTGCTGGACATTTAAATTTCATAGAGAAGCCATCTTTTTGATATCAAAATAACTTGGGTCTAGGAGTATACCTCCGAAGTCTTTGGACTAGTAGTTCTACCTGAATTGAACATGTTCTCCTTTCATAATTTGAGGGGTATAGATCAGCTAATACCTTCATAATCTACAGTGTACTCAACAATGAAAGATATAAAACTAGAATTTAAAAAAACTAAAAAGTTATATTAAAATATTTGAATATATTAAATTATTTAATAATTCTCAAGTTGTAAAGTTACTGAAATTTTAGGTACATAGCTGTCTTTTCCTCCCTTTTCTGTCTTGCTTGCTGTTATATCTGCTTCTAGTTTTTTCTCCTTTTATCTCATAATTGTAGCTCTAACTGTTGTTAACTTTGTATTTGGAGGTGTTCCACTATTCTAGGCATTATTTGCTACATCACATTAGTTTATTACAGTCTTCTCTAAGATAGGAAATTTTAGGTTTGGTTTGATTTATGTAGGTGTATTCTTTTTTGAGACAGGGTCTCTTTCTGTAGTCTAGGCTGTTCTTGAGCTCGCAGTGTAGCCCAGGCCGACCTCAAACTCTTGGCAGTCTCCTGCCTCAGCATCACAGGTACTGGGATTACAGGTGTGCACCACCACACCCAGCCAATTCTTATGTGTTGCTAGAAATTCAAAGCCACTGAGGGTTTTTTTTTTTTTTTAAAGACAGGGTCTCACTCTGTGGTCCAGGCTGGTCTTGAACTCACTTTGGAGCCCAGGCTGACCTTGGACTCAATGGCAATCCTCCTGTCTCAGCCTCCCGAGTGCTGGGATAACAGTCCTGTGCCACCACGCCCAGCTTATGTGGTGCTGGGGAATCGAATTAGGGTACTTAGCACTTGCTAGGCAAGCGCTTTAACCGCTGAGCCATTCCTCCAGCCTGCCACTGATGTTTTATTGTGCAAGGCGAGTGCTCTGACCACTGAGTGAGATGGCTAGCCAAACAGGAATTTTTTAAAAGGTAGTTCACATTGAATATGCAGAAAACCTTTTCATGTTGTTTGCTGGATTGCTTTGCATATTTTGATTTAAAAGCTCATTGGATGACTTTACATTTATTTCTTTAAACTTTTCCTATTCTGTTTTTAGCTCATCGTTTTAACCTATTCTTTTTTCCTACCTTCCTGGCCTTTTCTTTTCATTCTCTCCTTTTAATTTACTTTTTGGCTTTTTTCTTTTTACTTCTCCCTCACTGCCTCTTTATCATTTCCTTTCATCTTTTTCTTTTTTTGTTTGTATTTTCTTTCTGGAAGTAGGGATTGAACCAAGGGTTTTGCTAGGAAAACATTGTATCACTGAGCTGCATCCTCTATCCCATTTTTCTTTCTTGATGTGGTTTATAACTACTGTGTATTGAAACTTTACAGGGCAGTATTACACTGTGTACATTGCTTTATTTCTTTGTATAGCTGTTTAAATCATTATTTGATTAATTTTATCTTTATTTAAAAAACCATAAGTTTTGTATAGTACCTGGGATAAACATCATAAATTGAGAGCTGAGTGAGGTTCTGAATTTAACTTTTTTTGTGTGATGATCTTTTCTATTTAGGCACAGCAGCTCTTGTCAGCATGTTTAGAAAAAGTAGATATTTCTAGCACGGAGGGTTATGATTTGTTCATCACACAGCTCAAAGATGGTTTAAAAAATACATCTCATGAGACTGCAGCAAATCACAAAGTTGCTAAGGTAAGGAATTAAATATAAATTTACCTTGTTGGAAGTTTTACAGAATGGAGTCCATTGTTTGGCTTATCTTTCCACCTCTCCTTTAGAAATGTTCTAGTTGTAGATTTTTTTTCTCTTTTAAGAAACAAGCAAAATGTGCTTATAAGTCACCTCAAAGCTGAAACTGATTTTGAACTTTTAGTTTGCTTACTTTGTACCTAAGGCTGTGTAAATCTGTGTCTAAAGGCCCAGTATTTTGAGAGTCTGGGGAAAGAGGCAAAGTGTTAGATTATAAGCTCAAATTAGAGTGGAATATGGGATCATTTTTGCTTTCACTGGAATTTTTTTGGTCACAGGTGGGAAGCCTTCAAGAAAAGATTCTTTGAATGAAGTCTGTAGAGATATTTCAATGATTTCTTTTATATCTTTCACTTAAGACTTTTTGTATGTAATTGTAAATGGTGATACAGCCATCTAGTGGAGTATTAATATAGAAAGCTTCCATACTGAAAGATAAAAGGTAGATGGTAAAAGCCATTTTCCTAAAATTAACATTTGTAGTAACAAATACCTTTTTAAGCTGGGCATGATGGTGCATGCCTCTAATCTTAGCACTCTACTGCTTGTGATCCTGCCTGTAATCCAAGCACTTGGGAGGCCGAGGCAGGAGGATTACAGTGAGTCCAAGGCCAGCCTGGCCTCCATAGTGAGTTTAGGACCAGTCTGGACTATAGAGGAAGACCTTGTCTCGAAGAAACACAACAGAACAAAACAAAAACCACAACTACCTTTTATTCCCCAAGCATGGTTGTATTAATCCTGAAATTCTGTGATATACTTTGCTTTATTTACTTTAGACTGTATCATGTATATCTTTTCATATCAGTCTGAATGGTTTGTTCTCCTGAGTACATTCATTGAATTTTATTTGTATTAGTGGTTTTATCATAACTTTATTAGCCCATACTCCATTGATGGGACACTTGTTAAGGAAAATCATGTAGTGAATTTCAGCAGAGGAAGTTTATTATAAGGAAGTGATTTAACAGGTGTTTGAGAGCTGAAAAAGTGAAAAGGAAATTCTCAGGTAATTTCAATAAGCAGCTCTCATTTTAGACTGGTGGAACAAAGAGAGAATTTAGGATTATCAGAACCTAGAAGCTTAGAGAATAAACTCCATGGATCTGGATGCAGATTTCTAAGGAAGAGCTTCTTGAAGGAGAGCTTTATGGAACTGAGGCTCAGATCTCTGAAGGTAAAGTTCTATATGGCTGAAGGAGCTCCTCTGATGGAGCTCTGTGAAACTGCTTCTGGGAATGCTAGGCAAAACAAAAAATGCTGAGGCTGAAAAAACCAGCTACCGCTCCCAGGTCCTTTCCTGAAACCATGGGTAATCAGGAGCAGGTATTTCTGTGCTGATGATGTTTTTCAGTTTCTCTCTTGTTGTCTTGTTGGCAAACTCTACACCTAAGAAGCTGCTGGGCATAGCTCGTCCCAGCCCTAACACACTAGAACCAAGAAATAAAATGTAGATCAGGAGTGCAAGAGGTGGTAGTTTAACAAGTGGCACAGTCTACCCTTTTAGTTACTTGGCATGCCTGCACATACTTTCTGTATGTAATTGATCTTTATGCAATGAAAAAATTAATAAGATACGGTGTTCTTTTTTTCTCTTCAAATGAAGATCTCTTTCTTCCTACCATTAGGGTTAGGATTATGTTGTTACTACTAGGTAAAAGTAAGCCTTTGCAGTGTTTATTCCTTAACCTTAATATAGAAAAGTATTTGACAGAATTATAGATGCCTAGCAGAAATCAAAAAATTTGTTGATTTGTCTTAATAAAAATGCCTTTTCAGTGACAGTATCTGCAGTTGAAGTCACCGAAGTAATTTTTCAAGATCTGTTTTCATTTTACAAAGAGCAAACAAGCTACTTTAATGGGGATGAGATCTTTTGACTACTTTTTTTAGCTTTGGAGTCTCTAATAGGAGCAATAACCTCAGAAATCCCTTCAGGAATGTGGCGTTCCTTTGGTTTAATATTCTCATTGAGCAGGAAGGTTGCAGAGGTTTCTGCTGGGTCTTTCCTATTGGAGTGGTCCTCAAAAAAGAGCAGTAATGTAATACGGGGGTTTATCCTGTTGCCTGTTCTGTGTATCTTTGGGTTATGCGTTCAGGAAGTCGAGAATAACCATAGCATGGATCTGTGGACCCATGTGTATGAGACATTCTTGTGCCAAGACTCCATTAATTGCTTTGATTGGGGACTGCATTTTTGGTTTAGGTGTGTTTAGTGCCACTTGCTTGTAATGCCTGAAAGACTGTTTTCCCAGTGTAGTTAATTCTCCTGTGTACCCACAAGTTTCATGTAAAGCTTGGAGGATGATTTTTACATTATATGTAACTAAAGTTTATGGTAGGACTCCCTGAAGGAAAGGGTGAAGTCAGTGCCCTTTCAATGAAAGATCTTTGCATCTGTGAACAGTTTAGGTCTAGAAACTAGATGAGAGGGTTTTTTCCTACAATTTATCATTTTCGACTGCACATTTTTCCATTTCATGGGTAGATAGTAATTTAGCTGGGCATGGTGATATACACTAGAAACCCTGTGCTCGGAAGGCAGAGGCAGGAGGATGGCTGTGAGTTTGAGGCTGGCCTGAGTACATAGTGAGTTCAGGACTAGCCTGGACTGTAGAGTGAGACCCTGTCTCGTGAAATAAAATTGCCCCCGCCTCAGTAAAACCCCACAAAATAATTTGTTAGCTTGCCTAGGGGTTGAGTAGACATCCTAACAGTATGATTTGGAGACAGAATGTAAAGATGAAATTATTTTATAGACTCATTTTTTTTCTGGGAGAATAATACTTAGCATTTGTGTAGCCTAATTATTTTTCTCTTTTGTTCAGCAGCCTAACTTCTTTAGTAATTAATTTCATGATGAATAATTGTAGTTAACATTTTTTGGCATGTTATTTACAGTGACGTTGGACTGGGCATTTAGGTCTGTGCAACTACAAAGCCTACACTTTTTAGTTACTGTTACTGAATTATGAATGTGACAATGGAAATATATACATATACTCCAGTAATGGTGATTGTGTAGATGTATCTTATGACTGGAGATATTTGAGAGCTTACTCTGTGCTTCATATTATTTATGGAAGATGAATACAAAAATCACAGACGCCTTTAGTTACACTTTTTTTTTTTGAGACAGGGTCTCACTCTGTGGTCCAGGCAAGTCCTAAACTTATTTTGGAGCCCAGGCTGGCCTTGGACTTACGGCAATCCTCCCATCTCAGCCTCCCGAGTTCTGGGATTACAGGCGTGTGCCACCATGCCCAGCTTTTGTGGTGCTGGGGAATCAAACTAGGGTACTTAGTGCTTGCTAGGCAAGTGCTTTAACCGCTGAGCCATTCCTCCAGGCCCAAGAGTAGATGATGTTTAATTTTGTATGTATGCAACTACATTTTCTTTATCCATTTCATTGAATGGACACTTAGTTTGTTTCTTCTGTTTCTTGGCTTTTTTCAGTAAGAGAATTTATCTTTCACATAAAGACAAATTCCTTCCTTAAATGAAAAACTAATGTGATAAACTGACTTGAGCCTTATAAATAGTTTTCTCTGTGATAAGGTTTAAACTATGGTTTTGGATAAAACTGTTGAGTTTATTTTCCTTTGCCTATATTCCCATTTTCTTTCAGTGGGCCACAGTTACATTTCATCTTCCTCATCATGTGTTGAAGTCCATTGCCAGTGCCATTGTAAATGAACTCAAGAAAATAAATCAAAATGTTGCTGCCTTACCTGTGGCGTCCTCAGTGATGGACAGATTGTCTTACCTCTTACCTAGTGCACGTCCAGAACTTGGAGTGGGGCCTGGTCGTTCTGTAGACAGGTATGAACGTTACTTATAAAGAGAGGTGACAGAATTACTAGTTTTTAGAGTAGCTAAAATTACTATAAACTATGATAGTTTCAAAAATTTTTAAATATTTTGAAGGCTGGATTCTCATTTCTATAGAATACTGCATTAAGCTATTAATAGATTTTTGGGGGGGTGGCACTGGAAATCGATTCCACAGCTTTCACATTGAGCTATTTCCTCAGCCCATCTTTACTTTGATTTTTGAGATGTCTTGCTAAGTTGCCCAAGCTGGGCTTTGAATTCGTAATCATCCTTCCTCAGCCTCCTAGAGTGGTTGAATATAGGCCTGTGCCACTGGGCCTGACTTGAATTGTTATTAATGTATGTTTCAGCACCCTAAAGGTGTTTAAACATTCATATAAGTATTATGAAATTCTTTACTTGCTTAATATTTGAGTAAACTTAAATTACCCCCTTAGTTACAGATGTATTTTCTTTGTGGACAGTGCCAGGGTGTTTTTCTAAATAAATCAAGGTAAGCAAACAAAAGCGAGTAGAAAGATGAGATCACTTGAAGATATTTTATTTAGTGGAGTGGAAAAAAGTGTTACTTTGGCTTAGTTTTATTCAGTTACACAAAGCTTGACATGTCATTGAAAGCGTGCTTCTTTGTTTCCAGATATTTTGTTCACTGGTTGGTAATTTTTCAACATTGCTTAGCTTAATCTATCCCAGGAATTATTTATCAGGTATCAATACCTTCAGATTTTATTTTTCCCTCCCCATTTAAGGGAAATTTTTGTAAATTATTATTTCAGTTTAAAATAAAAATTAAATATAATCATTAGACAGTCATTCCTAGTTTTTGTTGATGACCCAGGATTTTTTTGCAGTGTTTAATAGTTTCACTGCATTTTCATGCCTCACTTCAGTTACACAAAGACTGTTTACTTGCAGGTCATTGATGTACAGTGAAGCCAACAGACGGGAGACGTTTACCTCGTGGCCTCACGTAGGCTATCGGTGGGCACAGCCAGATCCCATGGCTCAAGCTGGATTTTATCATCAGGTAAAAAGGACTATCACAAAATATTTTTTAAAAATGCACTGTTGTAGCCTTCATTAAAACCACCAGTATTTTAATAGTTTTTCAGAAGCTTGTTCATGCAACCTAGCTATGTGCTTATTTCTATGCATATATATATGAGTTTTCCCCTATACTTGTAATTATGGTACTGACAGATTATTTCCTATGTTATGTATTATAATTAATTAGGACAAATATTGCTAAAAGTAACAACAGAATCACTTCTAAACAGTTTTCTTTCAGATTAAATACTTTTTTTTTTTTCCAGACAGGGTTGTGCACTGTAGTCCAGACTGGTTCTAAACTCACTGTGCGCCTGGAGGAATAGCTCAGTGGTTACAGTGCTTTATTACCAACCTTGAGGCCCTGACTTTGATTCTCCAGCACCACATAAGCCAAGTGTGGTGGTACACGCCTATAATCCTAGCACTTGGGAGGCTGAGGCAGGAGGATTGCTGTGAGTTCAAGGCCATCCTGAACTTCATAGTGAGTGTCTCAAAAACAAAAAAACAAACCCCCCAAACTAAAAACCTCAGTAGTAGCCCAGGTTGGCCTCAAGCACAGTACCCCTCCTGCCTCAGCTGCCGAGTGCTGGGATTGCAGGTGGGAGCCACCACACCCAGCTTATGTGCTGCTGGGGAATGCAACTCAGTACCTTGCTTGCAGTTGCTAAGCAAGTACTCTTAACTGCTGACCCACACCCCCAGCTTCACTTTTTTTTTTTTAACCCATATGATAGGTAGTATTCTGTAGATTATATTTTTGGAAAAGATTATTTTTCAACATGCATATTTTTTTGTTTTCTGACTTTTGCATTCAAAGAATAGTAGATGCTTGGGGTAATGCAGTAAAACAATTTTGTTCTTGAAGTTTTAGTTGAGATACAAATTACACAGATACTGGGTGTAGACACAGCTGTGTACAGAGTGCACTGCAACCTGAATTCAGGTATCGAGCTGAGTAGGAAGTTACAAAGATGCCGATCTGGATGTTGTAGAGGTGTAGTTAGAGTTGTGTCTGTGTTGATAGAGGAATATTTAGTCAGGACAAATGTAGTTTTATGTAGAAAAGGAGGAAGGTATACAGTGTAAATATTAACATAATGAAAAGGTCTGTAATCTTAGCACTCGGGCTTTTTCCACTAAATTAGAGGAAAAGTAGTACAAGGAATGCTTTTTAGCTAGGTTTAATAGGAAACTTAGCAACTGGGTGATATATGGCTTACTAAACAATCTAAGAAAACTTGATGCATGTCATTTTATGCAAATGATGCTTATTTAGCTTTTGAATTTAAGTAAACTTTGAAAGAGAGTTACTGTCATTCAGAATCTGAAGAATGCTTATTTCTCTAGTTATCTTGAAGTCTTACAAAACCTTAACTAAAATTAAACTAGAAAATCATGTATATATTTGAATATTTTCACCGTTGTCAGATTTCTAATATGGCCACTGGCTAATGTTAAAATCGCTGTATTTATTTCCCTTTATATTGAATTGCATCACTCTTCCTAAGAACTTCTTTTTCCTAAATTGGTGCCATTTTCTAAGAAAACCTTTATAAAGTGATGCCATGTTAATTTTTCTTGTGTTATTATTTATTATAATTCATCTCTGAAAAGAGATCAGAGTGCTTTTCCCAGAATTTGCCTGTGTTAAGGAATGATTCCTTTTAGTGTTCTAAAATATTTAAGTTTGCTTTTATAGAGGAAGTACTCAAAAATTGTTATTAGTTTTCAGGTATAATTTAATTTATGATTTTGTAGCAAAACTAGAGCTGAGGATGTAACTTAGTAGCAGAATTGCCTAGCATGTGCAATGTCCTGGTTTTGTTTCTCGGCACTACAATCAAAAAACCAAAACAGGACTTCTACCTGATTTTGTTTTTAGCATTTACTACACAGATGTGAATTTAGGCGACATTTTATATACATACATGTATGTAAAATATGTGTGTATATTATAGACTATAATCATATATTATTTAAGTAATTATAGTAGATCAAGGGAGGTAGGGGTTTGGGAGGGTGAAGAGGAAGTCAAAATTATTAAGATGCGATATGTATGTACACCAGCTCCCCAAGATAAATGTATTATATTGTAACCATGTACAAATAAAAATAATTATGGGGAAATTACATGAAAGTAGAGCTACTCAGAAGTCAGGTTTGTTTGTTTCTTGAGCCCAGGCTGGCCTTGGACTCAGGGCAGTCCTCCTGCCTCAGCCTCCTATGGGAGTGCTGGGATTACAGTTGTGTGCCATCACGCCCAGCTTATGTGGTGCTGGGTAATTGAACTCGGGTACTTAGCACTTGACTTAGCTTTTGTAAGTGCTTTAATTGCTGAGACACTCCTCCAGCCCCAGTTAGAGTTTTATAATTATATAACATATATTACAATAAATATAAAATATGTATTTTTTCAGTATATACCAAAACTTAAAGAAAACCTTCACATATCTTAAATAGTATTATGTGCATTCTGTGGTCTCTCTAATATGAGAAAACCAAGTTATGAAACACATAGAAGAGAGATAGAAGGAATTAAGCAATTAGATTTTGTGGAGTGGGAAAGGGAATGGGGATATCTTTGGGGACTGGGAATGGAAAAGGGATGTGATAATGTGTATAAATTTTTTTGAAAAAGAGTATTACATGAATTTAATCGATAACTTTTCTTTTTCCTTTTTCTATATATTGTTGCTGGATTCAGAGATTTCCCTCCCATCCCCGTCCTTCCCCCCACCAACGAAACAGGGTTTTGCGTTGTAGTTTGAGCTCACAGTGTAGTCCAGGCTGGCCTCAAACTCAGTCTTCCTGTCTCAGCCCCTGAATAGGTGTGTACCATTGTACCTGGCTAATTTTTGTGGGATGCTTGGGGATCAACCCAGGTCCTTAAACATGCTGGGCAAGCACTATAACCACTAAGCCATGCACTAACCCCTGCATTCAGTTTTTAATAACAGACTTTAGTAGTCTATTTCCTTACGTATACTTGAACATTTAAAATGTTTTAGTAGTGCAATTAGAAGATAATAGATCAGGAAGGAAGTATTTGTATACCTCTTTTTTGTAGTTATTTTCTGATGAAACACTTTCAAATAAAACAGCCAGTTCTTAAACATTTTAGGGTGTCAGTGTATTGTTGGGACCTCTGATAGTATAATTTTCTTTCTCTCCATAAAGAAATTTACTTAAAATTGCACACTTTAAAGAAGATTTTATTAAAAAACTGTTTTAGTAATGATTTCTTTTTTTAAAAAAACAATTTTGCAGCCTGCTTCATCTGGAGATGATAGAGCCATGTGTTTTACGTGTAGTGTGTGTCTCGTTTGTTGGGAACCTACGGATGAACCTTGGTGAGTTTTGATGTTTTTGGGCACAGTAGACTAAGTAAGTTCTGTAAGTGTGCTTCTCACTTTTACTGCTCTGGTCTTGGTATACTGTGTGTACTTTTGCTGTTATATTGAGAGTGGCTTTATCTATACTCTGTCATGTTATTTGACACTTAGTGCCTCCGAGCTCTTTGACTTTCCAAACTATTCGTGGGAGAAATGGCGAAGAGTAGAACCAGGCACTGATCATAAAAACCTGAAATGCGAGGGCTGGAGGAATAGCACAGCTATTAATGTGCTTCCCTGGGTTTGATTTCCCCAGCACCACATAAGCTGGCTGTGGTGACACATGCCTGTAATCCCAGCACTGTGGGTGCACAGGGAGTGGAGGGGGTGAGGCAGGAGGATTGCTGTGAGTTCGAGGACGTCCAGGGCTACATAGTGAGTTCAGGACCGGCCTGAACTACAGTGAGACCCTGCCTCAAAAAAAAAAACAAAAAACAAAAAACCACCAGGAATAACCTCTTAAATGATCATAACGTGATTTAGCAATTAAATCTTGGTCTGTAGAAGGCAAGCTATCTGTATGGCATCTATTGAGGAGAGCCTTATACTGTACATTTTTATTTTTGTTTCCATTTTTATATCTGAGATAGGATCTTATTCTGTAGTTAAGACTGGACTTGAACTCTGTATGTAGCACATGCTGGCCTTAAACTGAAGGCATTCCTCCTGCCTGTTCTTCCTAGTGCTGTGATTACACGCCTGCTCTACCTTGCTTGCGTCAGGTTTTTCTTTAAGAAGTTTTATTTAATTTTTTAAAAGGAGTTGATATATTAGCATGTCATATCATGATCATTTTTACTTCTCTTCCCTAGCTAATCTTTATGTGGTGCTAGGGAATCACATCCCAGGGCCTTTTGTGTGCTAGATAAGCACTTTAACCAGCTATATTCCCAGTCTTGCATTTTTAACTTGGAAATAGTTTCTAAGGATGTCTGGTATGTTTGAATTCTAGTGCTTAATATTTTGGTACCTCATTAAACAGAGGTTATATAGTGAAATCTCATTTTTGTAGATAACTACTGAGAGGTCTTAAAATGGTAGATATTATAGCAAATGTATGTACTATATACCAGGTACTATCCTGAGTCCTTTACTTATCTTCAACTCATTTGATTCTCACATTAACTCTGAAGTCAGTAATATTTTCTCCATTTTGTAAGAGAAAAGTGAGAGTATTTCCTAATTTTCATAGTTATTCTGTGATAAGATAATTAAGATTTGTTAATGCATTTTAAAATGAAAATAAAGTTTGCTGAAGGGCGTATGACTAGTAAATGATAAGTCCTGGAGTTGAATTTAAGACCTGTCACTTACTCTGTACTCGAAATAGTTTTAATGACGTGATCAGTTGATGTGAGTGAGGTAAATCTGCTAATAAAGCCTTTTGCACTGTACCATGTGAGTTCCAGGTTGCACTGGAAAAAAATACTGCTAGAAAAATGTATGTTGCATTTGTTTATAGATTTATAGTTGAATATAAATAATACTTAATTTAGGTTAAATTTCAGTTTGGCACTTAGCCTTTCTCCGTAGAAGCAGTCAGGCTACACACATACACATGCACACACGCACACACACATGTACGTTTCCCTGGCCAATCTTTATATAGGTATTTAATCTATACCTGAAAAATTGTACCATTGTACTATAAAATGTTATCTTACAAATTTTTCTTTGAGGATGATTAAAGTTTTCAACGTGGACTACTCAAAATCTATTTTTTTCTTGACATGATGTGGAATTCCCACTTCTTCTTTTCTCCAGGAGTTGGAGAGTCTGCCTGTGTTAGTTACTTTTTTGTCCCTGTGACTCAATACCCGACATAGACGATTTAGGGAGGAAGGATTTATTTCAGATCACAGTTTCAGAAAGTCTCAGTTGTTCATGGGTGGGTGGCGGGAAATGATGAAATCACATGGTGGAGCCGGAACTGGAGCCGGTACTCCAGGACGCAGAGGTACTCACTGCATCATGTCATCACTGAGATGTCAGAGAACAAGGCCGAACCAGCACAAGGTCTTCTAGGTCAAGCCTCATGCCCTGCCTCTTCCAGCCAGGCCCCACCTCCCAACCCTACACAGTATCCACAGGAGCGTGAGGCTTTTGGGCCACACTCCAGATTCAGACCATGACACTGCCCTTCTTTTTCTCCAGACTTTAAAATTCTTCAGACTTTAAGAAGTGGCGGGGATTTCTCTGGCCTAGGGCTAATGCTTTAAATGCATAGGCAGGACAAGGGGTGGAGGCTGTGTACCTAAGCCTGGACGCCTTACAGATCTATAAAGGGAGAAAATGGACTATTTGAGGAGAAATTTTCAGGTGCCATGGTTGACACGGTTACTGTGGAGGGAGATTGAATTCTTTAATTCCTTTTCTTTTCTTTCTTTCTTTTTCTTTTTCTTTTCTTTTCTTTTCTTTTTTTTTTTTTTTTTTTTTGAGACAGGGTCTTTCTGTGTAGTCCAGGCCAGTTCTAAACTCACTATGTAGCTCAGGCTTGCCTCGACTCGCAGCCAATCCTCCCGACTCGGCTTCTTCAGCATATTCCACCATGCCCACCTGAGAGAGTTGAATTCTTTTAAAAAATAAAAATGGTGGGGCTGGAGGAATAGTCCACAAGTTAAGTGCAAGGCTCTGAGTTCAGTTCTCCTGCACCACATAAAGTGGTCGTAGTTATGCACATCTGTAATCCCAGCACCCAAGTGTCTTAAGGAGGAGGATTGCCTTGAGTTTGAGACAGGCCTGGACTACAGAGCAAGACCTTGTCTCAATAATAAGCAAACAGAAAGTAAAAATAAAAATGGTTATGTGCTATTCCTTGGAAATTCCAGCCCCTCCTTATCTACTTTAGGAGGTTAATTTCTTATGTACCTTTCACTAGCTGTGCCTTGGAGGTTAATTTAATGGAGACTTTAAATGGGTGACCACTGTAGTGAAAAGTTGGAAATACCTCAACTGCCCATCAGGAATAGTCAAATGTGATATATTCCTTTAATAGACCATAATCCAACAATGAAAAAGAATGAACATTATGCTCTCTTGACCACCACCTGTAACTTTCAGATATGGGGAAAGCTGTTACAGAAAGATTCTGTAGTGACACTGATTGTTTAATAGTTAAGGAAAATGTTGTTGGGCGTGGCAGCGTATGCGTAGTGTCAACTACCTCAGGAGGCTGAGGCAGGAGGATCACAAGTTTGAGTGAGACTCTTTCAAAAAATTAAAAATTGGGGCTGGAGGAATGGCACAGTGGCTAAAGAGCTTGCCTTGCAAGCTCAAGGCCCAGGGTTTGATTTCCCAGTACCACATAAAGCCTAGCGTGGTGGTACATGCCTATAATCCCCAGCACTCTGAAAGTAGAAGCAGGAGGATTGGCATAAGTCCAAGACTAGCCTGGGCTACATGGTGAGTTCATGACCAGCGTGGGCTACAGAGCAAGACCCTGTCTCAAAAAAACTATATATACAGTTTAAGTTTAGTTTAATTCATAACAGTGATTGTCTGAAAATAGCGGAGATGACTGGGATTAGATATAATTGCAGTTGGCAATTAATTTTATTTTTTATGTTCATCTATAACTGTTGTAAACAAAAATTTAATTGTTAAAGGTCAGGTAGGAGAGAGGGGAAAAATATACTTGGATTTAGCTGGGTAGAAATCTGTTTCAAATGTGATTATGTATTTGGTGGAAGAAGGTAAAAGGGTTTACAAAGATACCTTCATGTTCTAGATTGCTAAGGATTTATATGCAGGTACAGGTAAGTTGTAGGAGCAAGATAAAAATCTGTAGGGAATAATAATTTTTATGAGTAAAGTTTTTCTCCTTAGTAATATAAAAGTGGGTAAGGAAATTTTTTTTCTTTTTCAGTATTAGGATTCAGAAATTTCAAATAGTGCCTTATAAACAGCTATTGAAAGTTAAAACAAAGGAAAAATAATCAGAAAGGTACCCAGAGGGATCAGAAAGTTGAGCAGATGATAAAGGAGGATCCCGCTGTTAGTATTTGAGAAAATTCTTAGTTTTTATACCAGTCTTGACCAGAATTCCTAGAGTAGATTTATTAACTATGTATTTATATGTGTACTTATTTGTGTGTGTATTTATGTATGCATCGTATGCATTTTTCTTTGTATAAATGTATTTCTTTAAAGACAAGGTCTTATTCTGTAGTTCAGGTGGATCCTGAGCTCACTCTCTAACCTATAGTGGCCTCAAACTCACAGCAATCCTCCTGCCTTGGCTTCCCAAGTGCTGGGATTGCAGGTGTGTACTGCCATGCCTAGCCTTGTGCTACACCTCCAGCCCTACTTTATTTTTCTTAAATGTGTTTTGTTTTCTAGTGAGTTGATTTAGTTTTTTTTTTCTTTTGCTGCTGCTGTTTGATAAAAACTTGAAAGTATAGTCATTATGCTATCTGTGGGATTATTGGTTTTTGAACCCATGGATACCAAAATCTGAGGATACTCAAGTCTCTCATATAAAATGATGTAATATTTATAAGTAACCTACACTTGTAGATGACTTAAAATACCTAATATAATGTAAGTGCTAAATAAATGTTACATTCTCTTGGGGAATAATGACAAGAAAAGGTCATACACATTCAGTACAGCTGCATTTTTTTTTTTTAATTTTCTGTCTTCAGTTGATTGGATTCACAGACCCAGACCTCATTTGACATGAAGGGCAAGCTGTAATAAATAATTTATGGATTTTACCTTTCTAGAGTTTTTTGGAAGAATTTCTTTTGTGAGTTACTTGCTTAATTCAGTCCTGTAGTGAAAATGTAAAGTATCAGTCAACATGAATTTTAGCATAGTGTTGGTTTCTCATTTTCGTCTTTAATCACTTTTTATTTGTAATAAGTAGTTGAACTAAATGTTATTGTTGAATTTTGTGACTGTTAAGTGTGTGAATGTTGCGGATGGTTGACTGTATTAGAGTGATCTTGATAAAAACCGAATGATTTGCTAAGGTTTTATCTTTTTAATGCTAGAATAATTTTATTTACAAAATGATGTTGATTTTTGAGATTTGCCATGCAAATGTAGTTGCTTTGTTATGCAGTAAACATTTCCTTTCTTCATCTGTGTAAAGGTCTGAACATGAAAGACATTCCCCAAACTGCCCATTTGTGAAAGGTGAACACACACAGAATGTGCCATTGTCAGTCACGCTTGCAACAAGTCCTGCACAGTTTCCTTGTACAGATGGCACTGACAGAATATCATGCTTTGGGTCAGGGAGCTGCCCTCATTTTCTAGCTGCTGCAACAAAACGAGGAAAGATCTGTATATGGGATGTTTCCAAACTTATGAAGGTATGTTTCAGTTGTGAAGGAACAGATTAGTAACTGAAAAAAAAAAAAGAAATAAATTTAAGATTGTCATTTGTTTAGGTGCACTTAAAGTTTGAAATTAATGCCTATGATCCAGCGATTGTACAACAGCTTATTCTATCAGGAGAACCAAGCTCAGGAGTTGACTCAAGGAGACCAACTTTGGCGTGGCTGGAGGACTCCTCTAGTTGCTCAGATATACCAAAATTGGAAGGAGATAGGTATGTCAATGTGTTATAGTAGCACTTATATTTTCTAAGTATTACAGCCTTGTTATTCTCTGTATGTCTCTCTCTCTCGATTCAGTGTCTTACTCTGTAGTCCAGGCTGGGCCTGAACTCACTGTGTAGCCCAGGCTGGACTTGAACTCACAGAAGTCTTTCTGTCTCACCCTCCCTAGTTCTGGGGTTACGGGCGTGCACTACCATGTCCAGTTTATACGGTGGTGCTGGGGAATTGAACTCAGGGCCTTGCGCTTGCCTAGGTATGCACCCTAGCTGCTGTGCTACTCATCCAGGCCTAGTCTCATTTTGTAGAAAGAGGTAGAAATACCTATGAGATTAAGAAAACCTGTATTTTGTCAGAAATCCAAAAACTATATGATTCTGACAAATAAAAATTCAGAAATACCATAGTCCATAAAATGCATCTTTCTTATTTTAATATCTGTCACTTAGAAATAACATTGGAAAGTAAAGTCTAGGGGCTGGGGTACATAAACTGGGTGAGATGGTGCCTTCCTCTAATGCCAGTGCTTGCAAGGCCAAGGCAATAGGGTTGTTGTGTGTTTGAGGCTAGCCTGGGACACAAAGTGAGTTCAGGACCTCTCACGACTGTAGAGCAAAACCCTGTCTCCAAATAAATAAATAAATAAATGAATAAATAAATAAATAAAGAGGCTAAATTCTTGTTTTAGATTTCATCTTTTACTATGATTCACTTTTCTTCACAGAGCCCTTGAACAAAATTATTTTAGTTTTTTTGTTAGCATCTCAGATTTTGAAAGTGAATTTTACTAATGAATATTGAAATTACTTTAAGTGAGGAAGTGGGATCTAATTATAGAAAATAATGTACCATTAGTCAGCAATGAGTTGGGACAACATAATTATTGCTGTAGAAATAGTTCGGTGTAATTGCTGTTCTGTGTTCTGTTCCACCCAGCTGCTGTCATGGGTACTTGACTTGTGGCTGCATCTAGCTTGTGTGGGTGGAAGGTCAAAGTAAATTTCCATTTTTTTTTTCTAAGAACCTCTGCCATTGTGACTCTGAAGTGGTTAAAATCACATAGCAGTGTTTGTATTATTCCTAAATAGGCAGAGAGACTGTAAGCTACTCAGCTTATGGCTTTGTAGGTGGCAGTGTGAAATGGAACCTGTTTAACTTACCGGATATCCCGATATCCTGAGAATGTCTATTTTGCTTGCAGAGGCTTCTAATGTTACCATGATCTATGTCACAGTACAGCTAGTGATTTATTTTACAGTCTCTCAGATACCAAGCACTTTCATCAAGAAGTAATGTAAAAATTTTTAAGGGGAATTAATTTGTTAATGAAGTTAGTGGAAGAGCCATAGCACATGGTTAGGGAAGGTTGTCTCTGTCTAGTTCCTTTTGGTAGTTACACAGGGAAATTGTTGTCAGATGCATGAGTGTAGTTTGAGTTCTGGAGCAGACTGAATTAGAGTCATGGGGGTTTCAGATAGTGTAATTCCTGTGAGTGCCTGATCAGGGAAGGCAGCTTGGTTGTCATTGTATGAGCTTTGGGCCATACTGCCAGCAGTGCAAGAAACGAAGCAAGTTTAGTTTCTGTGATTCTCTTAGATAATAGCGGAAAATTAATTGAAGATAATGAAATTGGTATGTCTTTCTAAGCAATGATTTTAATTAGGGCTTTATCCTGAAGTTTTATAATTTAGAGATTAAAGATTGGATCAAAATATATTTTTAGAATGACATACACATACCTACACTTCCCCTTTGTAAAATGTACATTTTAGGTAAATGCATCTAGTATTTCTTGTGGATCTCTCCGATGCTATTATGAGTTACTGATAGAAACTTAAAAATCTATGTAGGATGGAAGGACTGTTTTCTTCCCAAGAAAGTGCCAGATAATCTGTGTATAAAGAGTAGTTCAAGTTGGTGTGGTAAAAGGAAGCCGAAAATGTAGACCTCAGCCTAAGCCCCATCTCTGCCCTTCCTCTGCTGCAGAGGTGATAGTATTTCTGATGGAGCCATAGTAAATCTGAATTAAACTACCTCTGACTTTATATGGCAGAAGTCGCGATATATGTGATTTTAAGTATGATATTTAAAACCTTGAAAGATATTTTTATTACCTTGAAAGATAATATGTTATTTGGAGAAGTTAAAGCTTATGTGGAGGCTTAGTAAGGTTGCTTGCTTAGGGATGATTACTCTACACCATTTCTTTTTGAAAACTTTATCTTTATTTTAGATTTAGGAAAATAAAATAATTTAATTCTGAATTAACTTTTGTCTTCCCTAGACTCTTCATTTGTTACCTGTTTTGTCCACTTGGTGAAAAGTTTCTGAATTTAACTTTTGAAGTTGTTTATAGTCTTAGTATGAACCAAGACTAGTTTGTTTAGTTTCAGTTTCAAAGAAAAACATATTATTACTTGAACTTTGTGGGTAGTTTTTTTTTTTTTTTTTTTTTTTTTATGCCAGGGATTGAACTCAGGGTCTTGTGCATTCTAATTCTAGGCACTTATTTCTTTACCCTTGATCTGTATCTCCAGCCCTTTTCTATTTTCTTTAACTTGCCCATAGTAACTTATTTGTCCTGTATGCTCATTACTGTGTAATATTATAAAGTCTTATATTTAAAGTTTTTTTCTTTTGAGACAGTGTCTCACTCTGTACCCCAGTCTGTGTTGAACTCACAATGTAGCCTAGGCTAATCTTCCTGCCTCAGCCTCTTGAGTGCTAGGATTATAGGTGTTTGCCCCGACACCTGGCTTTATATGGTGCTGAGGAATTGAACTCAGTGCATTGCAAGTGATAGGCAAGCACTTTAACCTCTGTGCCATTGTTCCAGCTTTAAAAAGTCATCTTACCTGAAAGGCTTCTAGTAAATCTAGTGAGTGTTAAATAAGTAATGCTTATCTAATGCTTATTGCATAAAAATACAATAAGCGGAAAATTCAGGAATGGGAATTGAAGGAAATAGAGTACCCATAATCACAATATCCAGTTATTCTAACATTTTTATGTATTCTACATTTTATTTTTAGTCCATGTTGTTTTAAAAATTGCTATTGAGTAATTTATATAGCATAAAATTTAGCGTTTAGTTACATAGTTCAGTGATTTTTACCCACATGGTTTTATTACATAAGAGTATTTGAAAATTTTTGTCATGAAATACTTTATTTTTTTCATTTATTTGATACTTTGCAGTACTGAAGATTGATCCCAGGGCTTTCACAGTACATCCCTAGTGCTGGCCGGCCGGCCTGCCTGCCTGCCTGCCTGCCTTTCTTCCTTCCTTCCTTCCTTCCTTCCTTCCTTCCTTCCTTCCTTCCTTCCTTCCGTCCTGTCCTGTCCTGTCCTGTCCTGTCCTGTCCTGTCCTGTCCTGTCCTGTCCTGTAGGTTGAGACTCTGTGTCCAAAAACAAAAACCAAAACCCTTCCTTACCCCTTCATCTCTTTTATTTTGTTTTTGAGAGTAGGTGGGCAATACATGATTTCTCCTCAACTCCCCTCCCTTTTTCCATCCTCCCCTTCCCTTTTCTTTCCTTTTCATAGTTCTGAGGATTGAACCCAGGGCCTTTCCATTGCACTATATCTCCCACCCTTTTTAGTTTTTATTTTGAGGCAGGCTTTTGACAAGTTGCCCAGGCTGACCTTGAATTTGTGATCCTCCTACCTCAGCCTCCCCGGTAGCTGGAATTACAGACGTTTCTACTGCACCTGGCTTTGCAAGCATTTTTAATGGAAATTACCAGTCTCTATATAAAAAACATAACTACTCATGTATTTCAAATTTCAGTGCAATATATTATTTTAGGAAGAAGAACTTTCATTTCTGCAAAATACTTTTCATTTTTGACATGAGGCTCTCAGAATTTTAGTAGCTACTAGAGATTTTCTAATTTATAGAATATAGACAGATTCCAGTATAAAATTTGTAATAATATCTCTTGTCTGCTAACAAATAGTGAGGATAAAGGAGGATGTGAAAAGGAAGCTGACAATATCTTGGCACTTGAGTAATAACAAAGGTGGGCTGTATTGTCTGTTATTTTTTCAATTTTAATAACTTTGCATATCAACACTCATAACTGTTTTAAAACAAAAACCACAAAATAAAATGTATTTTGTTGTATGTATATAAGTATTTATGTAGTTTTTTTCAGTTTTAGAGTAACTGCCCTGAATTTAAAGACTATTATCTTAAAAGTTTGCTGCTGCAAGCTCATCTTTGAATTTATTAACTGCTGTTCCCTTTTATCGTTTTATTTACCTAAATCATCCCCAGCAACATAATAGCCTTTAAATCCATACAGATATTATAGAATAGATCCTTGGAGCTTTTCATGCCTTATTTCAGGCCTACATTTATTTAATGATTTACTATGATTATTTACTGGAATTGTTTATAAATTGTATCAAGCTATAATTCATTTTAGTATTTTTAAAAGTTTAATTGGTCCTGGTGTTTGAGATATATAACTAGTTTTAATACAGTAGTTTTGTCTTACCATGTAGTATACTTTTTTCATGTGATACATCATTTTTTTTGAAACTCAAATTATTTTTACTTTCTTTTAATTTAAAGCGATGATTTGCTGGAGGATTCAGACAGTGAAGAGCATTCCAGATCAGATTCTGTGACAGGTATGTAAAACATGTTAGGTGATACGTTTTTAAGTCCTTACATTTATGCAGTTCTAGATAAAACTAAATACCACTTAATTCTGAGTTTCTTAATCTAAATTCAAAAACATATAAAGCTGAAATATATAGATCTTGAATAAGTTTTGCAGTGCTGTATGCTTAAAATTTAGTTGGTTATTTGAGCTAGAAAGATAAAAGTAATAATTACATTAAGCTGTCCCATGTTTAAATAGTGAAGTTATATTCATTTTATTTGTATAATATACATTGTTAAGTAAGCTTGACATTAAAGTTCTTTGTTTCATCAAAACAAAACAAAACAAAAAAAATCAAGTGAATGGAGAGTAATGATGGAACCAGGTATGTTGGCTCATGCCTGTAATCCCTGTACTCTAGGACACTGAGGAAGGAGGATCACAGGTTCAAGCCAAACTTGGGGAAATTTCTTACTTAGACCCTGTCTCTGAATTAAAAAGAGCTAGTGAGGGCTGTAGCACAACATGAAGCCCTTGGTTTGGTCTGAGTATTGTCTTCACCGCAAAAAGGTGAGAGAGTAAGTATGAAGGTATAGAAACCATAGACATTGTGACATGAGTTGAATGTTGTGAATGTTGCCATACAGATAGCAAGGAAAAGAACATGCTTCATATTTTCACGTAATTTTATTGGAAAGGCTATTTCAAATTGGTATGTCATATTTAAATCTTAAGTTGATAGGTGTCATAGTCTGATTGAATTTTTTAAAATGTACTTTAAGTTATAGGGATTAAGTTAGGTGTATATAAAACAAAGTGCAATGGCCGAGAAGTAACCAATATCTTTAAATTACCATTATTGTAACTAATTGAGTATGAAATGCTATAAACTGAGGACATGTATATCAGTAAATCTCTTTAAAAACGTGACATGGCTTTGTATCTTACAGTTTCTAAAAGTTTGCAAGTGTTCACTAACGTCTAAGATATTTGGCATGGATTCTTTTTGAAAGCTACTAAATAGACTATAGGATGATTTAGGTAAATCCTTGTTTTGAAGTTGTTAGCAGTGGAAAATAAAAAAGGAAAAATCTTTGCTGAATAATTATAAATGTATAATTCATTCTATAAAAATAGAGAATAATGAGAATTACCTTATTGTCCTTTTTGCAAAAGCTGAAACATTACTATTGTGCTTCTGTAGGATAAGAAGCTGGTAAGACACCACTTGGAGATCTCTTTTTTCCCACCGTTTTTATTAGTATATATATGCAATACATAATGTTTACAATGAACTGGAGTATTTCATGCACATACATATTGCATTAATATTATGATCCCTTTCCTTCCCCATTTTTGGCCCTACCATACCTTCCCTATCTCCCTGTAACTCTTACTGTCACACTCAGTTGGTTCTATAGAATGTCTGTGTTCTGGATTTCCCACATCAGAGAAACCATGCGATGTTTAACATGTTTAATCTTTTTTGTCTGAGTCACTTTACCACTCAAACCTCCACTTATTAGCTCTATAATGGGCTGCAATGACCATATCTTGATGACTCTTCTTTGGGATCAGCAGAGATCTGCCAAACTTCTTTTTTCCGGTATCTTGCTATATCTTTCTTGAGATTCTTTAACATGGCTTCACTCATCAGTCCACATACTAATAAGAGAACTATAACAGTGAAGTTCATAAGGCTAGAGAAACGTGAGAAAGAAAAAGAAGTTAAATTTCAGATTTCTTAGTTGAGTACTGAAAGGTAATTGTCTGTACGTTCAAAAGACATTCAGGTTGTCATTATATCAATCAGTTTTCTTAGGATAAACTTAAATCCAAGACCAAACGAGCCAGTTGCTACATTAAATGAGGTTAAGTCTACATCAATTTGCTATATTAAATGAACTTAAATTTATATAACATAAGTGAGAATACACTTAATAGAATGGCACGCTTAGTTATTTCAGATGTTTTTTTAAATTGTTAAAATTATGTACTCACATTTCACTAATTATTAACATTTTGCCACA